>JANHFO010006469.1:190388-204309 GCA_032468095.1 Pareas carinatus | reverse complement strand
TTTTGTTTTGTTTTTTACCCTTTACTATTGTTGATGTTCTATATGCTTGACTAAAATAAATAAATAAATAAATAAATAAATTATACAAGTGTGCATTTTGCTACAGTTACATAGGAATGGAGTTGTTTCATATATGCTTTACGATATGAGTACATTGCAATATATTTACTTAGTGAATTTAATATTGGATTAAATGTTTTATCTGGACTCCGAGTAATAGATGGAAATGATGTACATGCAAGTATGAATGAACAAATATGCATACTGCACTCACTTCAATGTAAGCTGTGTCATTGTTTGCATCTTTAATGTGAGGGAACCAGTCTCGAGGAGGTTTAGAAAGGTGTTTTGATTCCGTCACAAACCACAGCAACTTTGGCCAGCCTTAGAAACAAACAGACAACAACTTGTTAAAAAAAATAACAGCAGCCATCATGCAATGCTGTGGTTCACATTTCTTTAATAAAAACGATGCATAGTAAGTATTCTTTAGCAACTCAGAAATAGCACAAGAAATCAGGAAATGTTGAAATCATTAGATTCAAAATCAAATTCTTGTTGAGCACGTGGTATGAGAACTTGGCCCCAGTTTCAAATAGTCCTGGAGATGTTTGACTACACTGTCCATGGAGGATCAACTTTCTGTTTCAAGAACCTTTCTGTTTTCCCTTCTCCCCACTGACTGCCAAGCAGCTGGCATGTTACCATCTCCCTTTCAGAAACTTTGAAAAATATCGAGAGTGACAGAGTGAAGGCAATATATGAATATTCCCTTTTTATCTTCCATTTTACATACATTCTCCCATGGCATGCTCAGAACAAAATATAGAAGGGAAAGAATGGCTGCTCGCAAATTTTGTTTTGCAAAGCTGAGAATGAATGGATTTTTGTTACTTCCGGATCCATGGTAGTTCAGGAGGCAAGGAATGGTTGGAGTAAGAGTCTTCGACTGATCAGTTGGAAGAAAAGCTTTTTGTTTCAAGGTCTGCAGAAGACAAGATGATTGTGGGTTGGCTTCAGTAAACTATTCTACTTAACCTCATCCTGCCAGGAGACAATAAGGGTTCAGTGGGGCACTTCTCAGCAATACTGAGGTGACAATTATGCCAAGAACCCACTGGGTTAGAACAAGCAAGATAGATAGAACTGATCTGAAAGTTATATAGATTTGGAAGACATAAATTCAGACATTTTTAAATTAGTACAATTCTCTACTTTTTCTTATCATTGGGTAATGAACATGAAATCACATGGCACATGGTATTAGGTAAACCCCGCAAAAACATACCTTTAAATTGTGGTATTTCCCCTGTAGGGCTTTTAGGTAGTCCTTTATGACATGCATCACTAGTCAAGGCTACAGTGACACCGCAGCTTCCAAGCAAGAAGCCGATCTGTTGGCTACCTGCATCCTAGTTGAAGAAAAAGCAAGGGGGAAAAAACTTTGAAGTGAATCAATGCAAAAGCAGTAGTGAAAGCTTTCCTTTAAAATATGTCTGAGCTATTAACATTTGCTTTACTTTGACAACTAATTTTTTTAAAGACATCTATTATGTTTTGATCAAGGTCCTTGGCTTTCAATACTTCAGTGCTTCTGTAAGAACTTTTTTTGATAAAATGTTTAATACAGAGAATTGTATTTTTCTTTAATAAGCAAAAATCAGATCATGAAGACCCCCAACTTTTCCAGTCTTTGAAACTACAGTTTGACCTTTGGTGCATAATTTGTGACAGGGAGAAGAAAAGCAGCATAAAAATCAGAATCAAATATGGGCACAAAGCAATCCACAAACTAGATAGGCAGATCTTTTTCTTTATCTATAAAAAGTAAGCATTAGATTCCAGACAATGAAAAGCAGTAGACTGCATTAACTGAGAGTGGAATCTATTGTTATAGAATGTGGTGGTGACTTCTGAGTTACATAATCCAAAGGAAGAAAAAAAATAAGGTTATGGGGAAAAGATCTAACAGCCATAATGGTTCAGCAAACTGTCTGAAAACAAAAGGAGGGACATGCAATACCTGTTATTTTAATTACCTTACTATCTGCCTTCCCAGATATCTTGGGCTAATCATTATTGGACACAGATGTTTTAGAACAGTTTGATTCTGTGACAATTTTTGCATCCTACTGAATCACCAACTATTGTATTGGCCAGATTCGTACCATACATTAAGCCACAAACTGCCCAATATTTAACATCAACATATTGTTTTGTCTCACCATTTTCACTTACAGAAGTACTTCTGAATTTGGATTATTCCAACAGAACTAGGAGACACTTGAGTTCTTTGAAACACCAAGCAAAAAATCAACAAAATTACAGCAACCATAGCATTTTTTAAAAAATTATTCTTTTAATTTTTCCTCTTCTTTCCTCATTGAAGCTAACATGGAATTTATAGCTTGGAAAAGTCTAGTTATAAAAAGCAATGACCCTACAGGAACAGCATTCAGTTTCTCTGTTTCAATTTGGCCAGGTCACAGGTACTCAGTACTCAACGAGATAAAACAGCTGAAAATATACAGATAAAGTTCATCACTATACCCTGTATGTGTTCAAGATGCACCAGACAATAGCCAGACACCACATTTTTCAAAACAGAATAGATAAGTTTACAGCAAGACTTTCATTGCATTACAAAGACATTAGGCACTGGAAATCGGAAGCAAACAAAAAGCAGAAATGGAGGTTTTGTGACTATCAAGATAGTAAAAGAAAGGTCTTGAGATATAGATCTGTTTTGTCCAACAGCTCAACAACTCAAGTTTGTTTTTGTTTTTTAATGTATAGTTAAAAATTGTTAAAAGGCTATCAGTTCTAGGGGAAAGACATGCATTATACTGTCCCCCACATTCAGAGCCTACCATCAACCTCTCTATAGTCAGTTTCTTTTAAAAAAATTAGTATTTAATTACACAGTTGGATTTGTATATGCTGATTTTTAAAAATATATATTGGGATGAGAAACTGGTTTATGACAGATTTGTATAATTATTTCAAAGTTCAGGCACCCAACAAATTCTCAATTATATTTGCATTTTATTATGATTAAAGTAATTATGAGATATGTATTTCCAGCTTGGCAAAGTTAAAGACATACTTTTGCAAGAAAAGTCTTCAGAAATGAGCTCTCATTTGGTTTGGCTTCTATGAAAATCCAGACAGAAGGAGGAGTGCCCTTTTTAAGATAAATAGAAAGAGACAAAGAGGATGAAATCATGCCAGTTGGGGAAAAACTCTGTGCATGCTGTGCTATCAGTAGCCCAAGGAGATTCGCAACTAGCCAGGCCCTAAAAAAATTTACAAAGTTTAAAAGGCATTAATCAACGTTGGCATAAATATTAAAATACATCCTACATTATCTTAGGAATGACAACAATTGTCTACTTTTATCCCTTGGTAGAATCCTGAAAATTTAGGGGGTCTTTGGGGAAAAAGTTATGAGTTGTTGCTTTATTTATTGTAAATAAATCTAGCTGACAGATTTCATTACTTTCAAATCATGTCAGTGGTTACTTAGACCCAGATTATTCACTCTGTTTCTGAATACAGGCATTCCAGGTTTGATAGTCTCTACGATCTGCAGCCTTCCCATCAAGGTTTTTCTAGCACAACTATTGACCAAAGACAATGACAGAATAGAACTTCATATGTCTTTAAACCAAGAAGCAATCAGTAGGACTAACTCAATGTTTTATCTCAGCTACAAAAACTTGAAGAGAGGGCTTAGAAAAGGTGTGGCCAACCAGAGAACACTACATCGAAAGAACTTATTTCAAACAACATGGTGCATGTGCTTTCTTTGTATAGGTTGATGTGAAAAAGGAAATAAAAACGCAGAAATAAGACAAACATCTATGTACACAAAATAATATTCCTTAGGCCAATATATACTCCACGGTCTTCTTTGGGTCCCATTTACACACTGTCCTGACATCTGGAGTCTAACCGTATAATGCAAATATATATGTGTGCTTAATAAATATTTTGCACATTCACAAATTTTCTTTCATTGCTTCTGTTTTCTATGTTTCTCAAAAAGGCAATCTAGCAAAAATGCATAAATGGCCTGCCAATGGATGCTACAGAAAATATTTTGGAAAATATGAAGTTAGGAAATTTTGAGGAGGAGGGTTTGCCTTTCCTTTCTTACTGTTATTCAGCTGTTGGCCAGGTTTTAATTATGAAAAAGGAAAGTCCTCCCCCCTCCCCTGGCCTACTGTTTTGTCAACAGAGTTTCTCTGCCTCAGAGCTTCTGCACATCTGAGCAATTATAAGAGAGAACATCCATGAAAACCAACAGATGCAATTGATTTTGCTGTGTCTATCTCATTTTGAGAGAAGAGATAGGAAGAGGAGAGGAGAGATAAAACATAAAAGAATGTCCTTGGAGGGGGGGAGTCCTATGAATTGTTTCTCTAAAATGTAGTTGTGTGTTTCTTTTGGAATGCTATATGTTATCCAAAAGATTATAGAACTTTCTCTAAATCAAAAAGCCAACACGTATAAATATAAACATAGATAGAATTCATTTTAAAACATACTGATGTGCACAGCTTTACTTAACTTGAAAAGAAACCTAAATGAGATTTGTCTTTACAGGTGGAAGACCGTTATTACCTATCATAACATCTTATGCATATGTAAGGTGTTCTTGTCCTATGAAGCATCTGCTCTGGTACCAGTGACAAGTTGTTTCAGGAACTTCGTTGTCATTACCACCAAAGAAATGACCCATTCAAAGACAAGGAACTGAATGAGGGAAATCTTAGGATAAACATTTATGATCTCAAGTTTATATAACGTTGTGACCATGCTACATTTCAAGGTGAAAGAAGAGCTTCTAAAGATTGTGTCCTCAGATTAATTCATATAAGCCTAATGGAATCTAAGGATAGGTTATACCCTCGAGAAAATCAATCACTCCAAAATATTAGCGTTAGAGGGAAGTTTATAAGTATATTACTACAAAACAGCTATGAAAGTAGACAGCTATCAAGGAAGTTAAGAAAAAACAACAGAGATGGGATAAAGAGTCATGAAAGTAGTTCAAAAGCTGAGATGAAGAAGGCAGATGCAGTAGACATATTTGCCCAACTTGGATGCCTTAAAAATATATGGATATCAGCTCTCAACAATAGACATAATGGCTGGGGGTTTCCTACGGCTATATTCAGAGATATGCAAGGTTGGAAAGAGTGTTTTAAAAAGAGACTTGAGGGAGGCTAAGGAAAACGATAGGATCATCTCCAAGTAAGTAGAGATTCTATATCCCATTAGAAACTGATGGGAAGTAAAGTCAAAAAGATCTGAAGGACTGCTTTCCTTGAGACGAGAAAAAGGAAGGTGTAGTAAAGAGTGTTGGAAAGAATAGAAATTGTAATCAGTGTTTGCTGAGCATCTAAGTTTCAGAGTGGAAAATGGAAATTTCCACACTTCTCTAAAACATGCTATTCCTGAATCAATAAGTTTTTAAAAAATCCACCACATGCATCTGGAAACATTTTTATGAGTGGGAATAAAGATGGAAGGTGGAATAAAGTGCTGCAGAAGCTCCATTATACAAGATGGTAAAGGTAAAGGAGTCCTTGTGGGTTTTACTCCGCTAGTTGTAGCCAACTTTAGGGAATGGTGCCCATCTCTGTTTCTTTAGGCCATTGAGGCAATGCTGTGGAAAGATGTTTCCATGATCAAATGGCCAGCATGACATCATGCCGCAGTGCAAAGCATATGGCAAAACATGGAATGTTGTTACCTTCACACTGAAATGACACCTGTTTTAACTACTGGCATTTACATAGTTTGAACTGCTAGTTGGCAGAAGCTGAGGCAAGGGAGGGAAAGTCACCCCATTATAACATGGTAGGATTTCCACCACCAGGACACAGACCTTCTTTGGTATCTTTTAAGCCACTAAACTACCACGCCTCTACAAGAAGATAATTCTTGAATTCCTTTAACATGCCTGCTCTAAAGACTTTGGATGTCACTTATTTCAGACATGTTAGACAACAATGCTGAAGAGTTTTTAAAATAGCATACTGAGTCTTGCATGCTTTCCCAGTATCTGACATAAGAAAACCACTATGAATTGAAATTCTTGTGGGCTGAATAACCAGTGAGTTAGAAAGGGCAGGACTCTCACAAGAAATCTGTATGCAGTGCTGAAGCTCTCTGCAGATGGACAAAGGAAATTTAAATATTGAGAATTTTCCCCAGGCAAGTGTTCTTTAGTTCCTCATCCTTATTTTAGAAATCACATTAGTCAAAATCACATGAAAGTATTCCATATCATTTATCCAACTCTTTCCCACTATATAGTTAGTTATACATGTATAGTTTTATTTGATGGATGATTCATACATTGTGCCATTTTGGGGCATGCAAGAAGATCATGGAGAGATTGAATAACTGAGGGACAAGAAAAGAATTAAGGGCTTGAGTGTGAAAAATTAAATGGCAGAACTTTCAGACAATTTGGTAAAATATGAACAGCAGACGTGAGGTTGAACCAAAATGTGCAATATTTACTTCATTGGGTATCCTCCAGCACATGCTATATATAAAACCCAGTTACAAAAGTTTTAATTAACCAAGAGTGTTAGACCCTTGCTGCAGCTTCTTTTTCCGAACACACAATTGCCTCAAGTTCCTTTTCAGTTAACTCTGTGAAAACATGATGCTTGTTTATGCAATTAGTTTATTTCTTTTACAAAGGCTAATCTTGGCAAGAATTTCAACAGGTAAAGCAAGCTACAAAATGCTTTAAGCATACTTTTGAGGGGGCACTAGTTTATTGTAATATCTTCTCAATTGTAGGCAAAGTGTGATGAAAAACGTAGCAGCTAGTTGTCAAATGCAGAAAGTCATTTGTGCCTTACAAGTTTTCATGCAAGGAGAAGGGAAGGGAGAAATTTAATAGGTATCATTTTTCTGAAGCTGTTATAGCAGTGCTTCCCAAATATTTTCTTTCATTATCCAAAACTGCTTATCAAAAAATCCTTATTTAAATCTATCTAATGTGATTGTATAGTGTCACACAAAAACCCATTGCCCCCCTCCCAAAAAAAAACTTTTATAGCAAGGGTAAAGGTAAGGTTTCTTTGTCCAGTCAAGTCTGGAGACATTTTCCTTGGTAATGTAGCCAGTAAGGCTATATCCCAAAGGCACACAGAATGCTGCTATCTTCCTAGCAAAGTGGTACCTTTTAATTTATTTACATTTGCATGCTTTCTAACTGCTAGGTGGGTGCGAGCTGAGACAAGAGACGGGAGCACATCCCGTTGCGCAGCACTTGGGTCTGAGCTGTCAGTTCTCCATGTGTCAAGCACAGCATCCTTAACAGTAACATATTGTGACCATTTATGTGCTAAAGCAGAAATGAGCAATGTTTGAGAGGCTGTAAGGCACCCAATATTCTGTTGTGATCTCACCAAGAGGAACATGCTATATTTTTAAAGGAAGCAAGGGACTTTAAAGATGGATTAGAAACGTGAGTCCTCTCATGGGCAACTCGCTTCTATTTACACCTGGAAAACCATTGCCAATTCTGCAAACTGCATTCCCCATGAACCACGTGTAGCCAGTGGTGAGTCTACAAGGGCAGACTAGAGAGGTCAGAGATACATAGTTAGACATTCAGGCCTGCAATGGAAGTCCAACCACTCTTCTATATGTTTGTGACATGCACATGGCCTCAAATGCCAGATTACTAATCAAAGCAGTAAGATGGTATGACTTTGCTGCATATGGCCCATGGTCCATAATTCTGCTATATCATAAACTAGCTTTCTTGTAAATGTTTTTTTCTGTAATTTTCTAAAAATGTAAATTTAAGCCTTCATGAGAAGCTGTCTCCCCCAGTTATCCACTAAAAGCACAGATCACTGATCCTGTCTTTAGCCTTTGCATTTTATGCCATGGTAAATCTCCTAAAGAGTCAGATATATTCCCAGCCAACATGCCAAAGCAGAGAAAACTTGAACTTCCTAAAAAGAGAAATGAGGGACTTCGCTCTTCTTGCTGGGTTATAAAATTCCCAAATCAATATATGACATTCCATTGTGGTTCAAAAATATAAAGACAGACCTTCAACTTTATATGCAGCCAAAACATGGTCAGAAAAATATTATTAGCAATACAGTTGCCAACAGTTTTTAATCATTTACTTATTTCAGCTGTTTTGAATATTTCCTGTTTTCAAAAATGTGTTTGTTGCTATTTTGATCATTTGGCTGCCTGGAATTCTTTGAAAACCACACAAGCAGCATTACTTTTTTAACTGAACTCTAACAATGTCATCGCTTTTCTTTTGGGCCACCTCAGAAATTCATACTGAATATTTTATCATTCAAAAAGTTATTATGAAGCTGGTTCAAAGCCTACTCTGAGAAGAACCTCCATTAGCTACAAGTTGAAGGAACAGACTTGCCACCACTCTTACTTCCACTGGACTAGCTCTATAATGACCCTAGTCATATGAAGTACCACTTAAGAAATAGCAAAATAGCATTGATTACTTAGATGATGCTCAAGTTCTCAATCAACTCTATTTTTTAAAGAATAAATTGCCTATAAAGGAAATAGCCCAGAGGTATAAGAGCAAGATAATTCTTGCAAAGTTCGTGGAGCCTAGTTCTCGTAGTAACAGCGTTGCTTGAATTTTTTTCCACTTAAATCCAAATAAATCAAATCTAGACCTTTTTAGTTAATCTTCTTAGAGCTATTTTTCTAAGTATTCTAAGCAGTTATTATTCATGGTGCCCTCCCAGGGCAATGCCACAGTAGAAAAGGAGAAACCTTGTGCAACATGGCACCTTGGACAATTCTGTCCATTGCAAAATAATGGTATAAATGGCAGAGGAAGCTCCATCACCTTCTCTGCACTGTTATCTTCGGCATCTTCCCAAGGCCGCTTCTGCTTTCTTTCCTGCCCTTCAAATGTGGCTGATCCCAAATTTTGTTAAATGCTAGGTTTTAACTCACTGAAGATACAGCTCAAAGCTTTCTCACAGCTTTCATGTTTCCACATGCAATTGACCTTTTTGTTTTTACATGCAAAACTAATCCCTTTGGGGGACAGAAGCCAACCCTAAAAAAAAATGGATTCTTTTCAATGCTGGTCAGATTCTATTTAGAATTCAGCTAAGCCTACAACTTACAACCTGTTCTAAAATAATATTTAAAAAGTAAGTCCATCTCAGTTTCCCAATCAAGTTAAGACAAAGTCATCAAAACATGTATACCCAGATGATATCATGTTCTGATGAGATGTAATAAATGTTATATTTTTATACATATGTTAAAAGCAACAATGCATATTGTCAGTTTTCATTTCCTTCTAAAATGCTCAAAGATTATGTCCTGAGATCTGACATTAATTTCTGCTAAGATAGCTAAAAACGTCTTACTCTTACCTTTCTGGTCAGTGGCACTTCAATAGGAACAGGAACCACTTCTGCAAGAAGGCAGCCATAAAATGCTACCATAAAAGCTGCAGGATCATTGTTGGGAAAAACAAGTGCTACCTGTTTAAAAGAAAAAGTAGGAAGAGAAAATTAAATAATAAAATCTGTAAATGTAAACACATTTCCCAGAAAATATATAATCACTTTGTACTAAATAGTTAGATCTTCTATCATTTGTGCTCCACAAGCTATGATCTTTGACTAAAGACCACCTGCGTGTCTATCCTGGAAGGAGGTCTGCCTGATAGTTACCAGCAGCATGACATTCTCAGTGATGGCCCCAAAACTGTGGAATTCCTCTTCCCCAGCAAACTAAGTTCAGTTTAAGAATTTTAAAAAATGTATTTTTACATCTTGGTCTTCGAAAATAGCATGGTTATATTTCATTCTTTCCCCTGAATTTTTGTAGCAACACCTTGGACTTTTTTGGATTGGATTTATCCAGTATTTAATGTTTTGGAATATGTAAAGTCTTATTTCACCTATTTCTACTGAGAAACTGAAAGAGACACGAATTTATTTTTAAAGTTAGCCTAAGTGTAACCCATTTCAGTTTTATTTTATATACATTTTTCCTTTTGATCACTTTTCAAATGCCACAAGTTTAATGGAAAACTACAAGTACTAGATAATGCTCTTAAATTTTGTTGTTGAGTTTTGATATTTGCTGAAAATCATGCTTTTAGTTGGGCTCATAGAAGAACAACATATTAAAGGGCTGTTTTCCTGGTTGCAAATCTGTTTTATTCTCTTTTCGCCCTTAAAAGGGCAAGAAAGAAATATCCCATCTTATTTTTCTTGGTTTCTGTTGATCACTTTCAAACTGCATTTCTACAAATTCCTCCTCTTTTGACATTCAATTTCATTTCACATGACAACAAAAAAGCTGAAAGAGGCTAAAACCTTGCACAATCATGCTACATACTCCTTGAAAAGATGGCCTTCTTTGAAATAATCAGTCTCAAATAACGATGAACCTGATAACACTATTTTGTGCAATCAATTTTCTGGAGAACTCAGTTGCAAGATATTTTGAGGTCATGGCTAAATGCTACTCATTAAATTGTCATTCTAATTCCAAGGCTGAAGTCACCTACTGCCTTCTTGTTACTCCTTACCCATGTGAAGGTTCATACAAAGCATAGATCTTTATCTGTTACTTTATTTATTGCACTATTATGCCAGCTTTTGAGGAGTTTTTAGTATGTGAAAAGATGTGTGCACTGGTCAGGTTAGTGTGAATATTCTTGCCTATAAATGGAAAAGTTGTTTAAGCTATTTTGTACGTAGTCTAAGAAAGGAACAAAATACTATACTAGAATTCACATATATAGAAGAATTTAAATCTCTCTATTCCTTGGTAAGATATACATGGTATAATTTCCTCACAACACTCTAGAGAGACTGAACTAACAATTATTTAAGTGTTCCAAGTGTTAAGTCAGAGATTCACCAATATACACCACAATCTGAGAGCACATAAGGTACAGAGAAAGAAAATGTCTAGCTATAATGTCAATTTCATAACTTTTCTTGAGTTATTCTATGTGCTGCCCACTATGGATTTGATTTAGAGTCTTAAGCACTATCATAAATCAAGATGGAAGAGCCTGTAGACACATTTTGGCCAAGTGTCAAAATAGACAATGATTTAAATTCAACATCTGCCCACAGTCTCTTTAGTTTAATTTTTTACCATCACTTACGAAAAGAAACAAATAATTTCTGTAGGGCCTGAACTCACATAAGGAGCGCTCTGATGTTGAACAACTTAAGACAAAGAAAGGGATGGGGAAATCTTATTAGTGAAGGCAGAGAAGATCAAGTATCAAGAGGCAATTAGGTAGAGGTTAAACCAGAGAATATATACAAGAACCCACTAATTTAATGTAAGCTGTTTCTTTTCATTCATTTGGGAGATTCACTTGCCACCATTTAGGAAAGCACTCCCCAAAGTATAGTTTAAAAGTTTAAATTTGTTTCCGTGGAGTTTCATTAACATTCTCTGGTATTAACGACAGACCCAGCTTCAGTTAAACAAGTGGAAATGTAGGTTATTTGTTTTTTTTAAAGCCTCTTCAGTTTTATGCTTTATTAGTTCTCGCCTTGTTCAGATTGTAGCTCCTTTCCAATCTTCAGAAAAGGGAGGCTCTAAAAATGAAGCATCTTTTGCAATAGAAGCTACCATTTTCATAATAGATTTTTTCAATTGCAAGTAATAATGAGTATTCTTATGCAAATCCAACTGAAGAAGTTGTAGAGAAGCTGAGACTACTTGAAAACTGAGCACAAGACTTGACAAATTCAAAGAGGACATATTTGCACATGGGAAATTGCACACAATGTGAACAAGGCAACTCCCTAAAACAATTCCGGGTAGTATAAAAACAGAGTGTGGCTGTCAGAATGGAGAAGCATTGGTTAGAAGTGTTCTCCATTTCTGTTCTGTATTTCTTGCCAGATGTAGGGATTCCCTCCTCCCCTTTTGTGGTAAATAGCAACTTTGATTTTCTGAACTGTTGATTCAACTTTAATGCTGCTGAGAGGAAGTAGCAGCTTCATGGGGACAGGGGGAAACCACTAGGAATGTAAATAAAAAGTAGAAAGGAATTCATAAAGTATTGCCATCACAGTGATTTGGATGAACAAGAAAGGGATCCAAAGAAACCCAAACAAAATACCAGAAATGAAGTGTGAAAAAGAAAACCACAGAACAGATAGAAAAGGGACTGGTGAAAGGACAAAGATATGTTTGGCCATAAAATTGGAAGAATATTGAAAATTTTCAATATTTCACAGATGAAGACCAGGGAGACAGTTAAGTGCTTGTGAAAAGATAGAATAAGACACATGGTATCTATAATACAATGTGGTGGCATATCTGGAGGAAAATACGTAGATGAAACATATCTCTTGAGGAAAGTACGCAGATGGAGTTAGTCTTTACAAAATATTTAGATGTGGTGAACAATATATTTCACTGAGTATTCAATTGTTCAAATTCTTTTATCTCAGAGATAAAGATGCGTCCTCTCCTTGGGACTAAACAGAAATCACACAAGAAAATTGCCCCACACCCATACACATCGCAACACAGTTCATGGTAGTCTGCCCTTCTTTAAGCTGTTATGTTCTAATGCCAACAGTCACTGCTTTTAAATGGGAATATTTTTAACTGATTGCACCGAACGTCTTATTAATTAGCTAGCAGCATTCCTTTGTTCAAGGCTTTTTACAAAAACTCTTTTGTTTCTACAATTTCCCAGAATACATAGGGGTACAGTCTCATTTCCAAAACTGATTTCATCTCTATGGCAAGCATGTTTTAATGCTCTTTGTAATAAGGAAGCCATTGTGACACATACAGCTCTGTTGTGAAAGAGAGACATACAACTTTAATTATAAATAAGCTGTTATGGATAAACTCTCTTTAGCCTATTAACTATTTTTTAAAAAATCTGATGAAAATATTAAGGTGAAATTGTTGGAAACTCAGGTGTACACACTGTTGCCTCAGGTCTCCATATGATTCTTGAAAGTTCCTACAGCCCCTTTGAAGATTGTTGCAAAATTGTAATACTGTATATGAGAAATGAAAAATTATTCAATCCATGGGGAAGAATCATATTCACAGTATTTAGCTGATTTAATTTGAATCCAACCTAGTGTTGCCTTTCCTCCTTCTCTTTGGAAATGCAACCTTGACATATCAATCAAAAGATCTAGTGTGACTTTGGGCAGTTGTGCACCTTGGTTTATAGCAGGCAAAAAATTCTAAAATATAAACCAAAATTAGAAAAAAAACCTCATCCTTGGGGTTTTTAGGAAACTATGTAAGAAAGTACAAAGGCAGACACAGATAGCAGAATTACTTACCCTGTCTCCTGGCCGCACCATTGGTTCCTGCTTTGTGCCCAATTTATGCAATATATTATAGGCAACTTTCATACTACGAGTCCAAAGTTTACCTGATCAAAAAGAACAGTAGTATAAATATAGCATGGAATATTTAAGTTCTGAAACAGAATGGTTCACAGAATACAATCCACAGATAAGAAAAAGCTAGAAATCCATAACTGTATAAAAACATATTAGAATTTATTGTGATCAGTACATTTTCATGATACAATATATAACTGTCCTGCTAAGTTTCATATTTTAAACAGACATCTTTTAAAAATTAATATTTTAAGAACAACTTTAATTCATCAGCAATTAGATCTTATTTCTTAAGTCAAAGTTGGCTTTGACTGCTCTAACTTAGAGCAGTTAACATGCTTTTAATTTCACAGTACAAGTCAACTGATTGGATATTCATGTTTGAAAACCAGGTTTACATTACATTTATACAACTTTATGATGAAACCTATTGAGATTTTATATTCGGAAGCTCACATCTACATCGTGCATATTTATAGCAGAGAAATCCTCCAAACTAAAGAAGATAG
>JANHFO010006469.1:69734-81162 GCA_032468095.1 Pareas carinatus | reverse complement strand
ATCTATCTATCTATCTATCTATCTATCTATCTATCTATCTATCTATCTATCTATCTATCTATCTATCTATCTCTTTTATTTATTTATTTCCAGTGCTGCTTATCTTCCCTACAAAGTGACTTTGGGAAGGTTGCAAATTGTAATTATGAAGAAACTCCACCCAAGGCAGATGCATTCAGTGGTTTATTGTGCCATCTTAAGAGGAATTTTAACTGAAAACACTTATACATTCTACACAGGATGTTGAATGTTGATATACTGAGAAATGTAAATGTGAAAATGGCAACTTCAAACAACCTCTTAAGGACCAATCTGTTTTGGATATACATTTTTAGAAATATCCCTACCACCCTGGATTCAGTGAAGTTCAATGGATCAAACACCTACATTTTTCATTCGTTTTTACATAAACAGGCACTTTCAGGATCCACTCCTTAGATCAAAACGACAAAAGCAGCATCATGCCATCACAACACAGGTTTTGCCCCTTTCATACTGGTGAGTGACAGCATGATGCAGGTAATAGAAAAGATACAACTTGTACACAGTTTGGTCATTTGTCGTTTCATCTCTCCCCACTTGTTGTCTCTACTGCTGATTGTTTGTAAGAATTCACCTAATATTCTGCTGAAAATTGCCTCCATTCTTCAGGAAAAGGTTATTTTTTTGATGCTTTGGGATCCCTTCAGTTATATTGTTGGTGTCATTTGAGAAGATCTGCTTCTCCTTAGGCTTCTGTGAAGTTCAAGAATGAAGCAGTTTGGACTTGGTTCCAGCAGCAAAGTTGGAGTCTTCATTGCAGAGCAGATTTGCTATTAATTCTCTTGCCTACATGGGACCCAGCCATTAAATTAACTGTCTTTAGTGATGTATTAAGTTTTCAAGGCTCATGACAGATTTGGTTCCTCATCCATTCTGAGGCTGGCAGCAGACATTCCCGTTGCCTCTGCAAATCAAATTGCCAACACAGAAGCCATGTATGTGACAGTGACTTTAAGTAGTGTTATGGCTGGCATACCACGTTTGCTGTTATTAAAACAAAATTTCAGTAGCCTCAAGTGACTTATCTAAGAGCAGTAAGAATACCAGTGGTGACAGTTTAAACTGGAGAGGGGAGGTTTTGTCTCTTAATGGAGGCAATTTATGATTTCATCAGAAATGGTCTTATTTGAATCCAAAAGTTCAAAACAATCACAGCAATTACCTCACACAGCTAAAGCAAAAGGAAGTACTTATGTGCACTTTGGGCTGTCACACAAACCACATCATGACAGAACATTTCCCTCTGAGGAAAAAAAAGAAAGAGACACAGAGAGAGATTTAACTCATTGCTATCTTTTCGAAAAAGGCTTAGCATTCTCTGGGTTTATTACATTTCTTAGTGGGATTTCATCAGAAAAGTGTTGGGTAGCAAATACCTAATGCCATTATAATAATATATATGACAAATCACAGAATTGATTTGATTTTCTTTCTGAAAAACTCCATCCAAATGAATAAATTCTTACTTTCTTGCTAGAGAAAGGGAAAGACAGGGAGGGGAAGAGAGAACACTTAATCCTCTGCTGGATTGTCACATTTGAGTCTCCTTCAGTGATCACTTGTGATATCTTATCTGAAATTGATGGGAAAACTAATTAAATCTCATTCATAAATTCTTCAGCAGGCAAAAATAGCTCAAATAGATTCTCGGTTTGATATCTGGATTCAGTTTTGCCCTTGACAATTGCAAACCAAGGGCTATTTAGTTAGAAAATATTGCTATATCATTTGAGACTTCTGTTTTTTTCAATCAGAAACGATAATAGACAGAAACTGCAGTTCAGAGTTCCAAATTCTTAGCAGATAAATCTCTTTCTAGAATTTAAAATGATAATAAATAAATAAATAAATAAATAAATAAATAAATAATATTCTTTCTATAGTTAAATGCAGCTTTACCTTTCAGTAACTTCTAGACCAGTGATGGCGACCTTTTAGAGACCAAGTGTCCAACTGCAACACAAAAGCCACTTATTTATTGCAAAGTGCCAATACGGTAACACCCCCCATGGCTATTGGTGACCCGCTCCACACCCCCTGCCCTGCCCGCAGCTTTCCCGAGCTTGCTGTGGGCCTTCCGGTGCCCTGCTCCTTCTTCTATGGCCCATTGTGAGCTATGCTCCCCTCCTACCTAGCTCCTCTCCTCTCTCACCTTCTCCACAGACTCCACGCCACATTTGAGCCACCCGCCTTACCCCAGACAGGGGAGGGAGGAAGCGCTCCCATTGGGCTGCTGGACAGAGGGGCGAGTGATGTTAGAAATGTCCTCAGGCATGTGTGGAGAGGGGAAGTGGAGTCCTGTGTCCCTCTGGCTTTCTATTAAAGAAATCTGAGGGTGTGTGTGCCCACAGAGAGGGCTCTGAGTGCCACCACTGTTCTAGACACTTAAATTCTCTATAAAATAAAGTTGGTTTCACTTTTGTTTTTCATTTGAGCTGTGTGTGTTGGCAAGGCATTGACAAACCAAATAGGAATTATAATTTTCCTCCCAGATGCATTTAAGCTGAATGTGAATGTGTCACGTTGTTTTATATCCAGTCATGCTCTAAGAGGAAGCAATACTGTGAAAATGGAACACAAGAGCATTAAATGCACGGATTAGATTAAATTTGTTTGCAGCTAAAACAGCAGTCATCTGGTAGAGATTTCTAAAAGATTTTTACATGTCTGGAATCTGTTGTAACCAAATAAGCATTTTCAATTGGTTATAACAGTTTAGATTCCAATATTCATTCTCTCTCTACTTTGTTGTGAAAAAGAGAGAATGAGAGGATAGAGTGTTAGATAGATATATTAAACTATTATGAATTGACATCTGTTCGAACTATGTTACACAGATTTGTTTAATAATCAAACATGCTTTTTATCACTATTTGAAAGAACGTCTATGCAATCTTTTATCCAAATAGTTAGAATTGTACTATTTCAAAGAGAACGTAAAGAGCAAAAACGATAGTTTTTTTAAAAAAAAACAAAAGGGTGAAGATGATGATACAAAAAGCATACCATTTTTCTGATCTCCCTGAAAGACCAACATCTTCAGGCTTCTCTCCATGAGCATTATTTAATGTCTAGAATTTAAGTGTAAGAATTGATATTTGGTCATTGTTTTTGTTTCCTGTCCGTAATTGCACTTTTTCTGTGCCATGGGGTTGTGTCTGTTTTTGAGCAAGTAGCATCATTGCCTGACAGGATCAGAGAGAGAAAAAGTTATAAAGTCTGTGTTTCTGTGTCACTCTGTGTGTCAGAAAGATAAAGGAGTGTGTGTGTGTATGTGTGTGTGTATACACAAAACATAAACGATCATTATAGCATAACCCTGATTCAGCTAGGATTCTATGGCTGTTATTAATGAAAAGTAACAGGGTGCAAAGAGAAGTCCATGCATGATGGCAGCAGGCTAAGGTTACTGAAGGACCTAGATGTTTGCTTCAGTTCTGATTGCCATTGTCACCAAGGAGTGCCACAGTGCAGATGAAGTGAATGGGTGAAGACAGGTAATTGGAGGAAGTTGAAGAGGAAGTAGTCCCTTGCCTTTGAAGAACAGAGCTGGGAGAGAGCAAACCGGGAACAATCTGGATCAGGATAGATCTTCACCTGATAATCAGGTGAGATTTGTTTAATGATGGCAACAGGAACTGCCAAAACTGCCATCGCTAAACAGGATGGTCAGTGCTTAATCTCAAGATTTAGTGAAGGAATGGCCAATCCCAATTGTGATAGTTAAGCAAAATAGGACTTGCTAAAATATTATTGTACAATATTACCAAATCTCTGTCAAAGAAGTATATACTGTTTGATCAGTACAAAATATTGCCTTTTTTCCAAGATGAATAAATCGTGCACTTCCATAAGCCGTTCCCTTACATTTGGAATAATATAATTTTTCCAAGTTTTCAATGTAATTCTTTTTGCCAACCTTCCCATGCTCCATACAATCACAATTCCTGATAAATTTTCGGATTTCAGAGTTTTTTTAGATATAATTCAATATTACATTAACCTATTTAACATTTAAAGATCTCTCTGTACATCTTCTTATGTACATGAAAATACCATTTCATGACTGTATTCTAAGGTAAATGAGTTTTCAGGTTTTTATGCCTCCAACAAGCAAAAACTAATATCAATTCTTTTAATTCTTGATGCTTATGATTTTTTAATACAACTGTTGCTGGTATAAATATCATAACATTTACATATCATTTGCTATTATAAAACTGCATCTTAAAACTTTGATTCATGGAAAGAGATTACTTAACTAACTTCCACAACACTGTTAAATTATCTAGTAGGAATATATCATTATTACATTCTCATCTTTCCCATTAACCATTACCTATTCACTTAAATGTATGACAATTAACTTCTTGCTTACATCTTACAATATAAAATAGTTGTTCATTTAGTACCCCTGTTTTGACTTGTAGATTGATTATTAGTATCCTATAACTGTTCTAAACCTATCACAAAAATGTATCGTATGGCATGAGGAAGGCGTTTTGTGACATGATGAAATGGGTTTTGTGACATGATAACATGATGAATGCACTTTATGATTGTGATTGTATTCATGATTACAATCACTGTTTTGTCCATTGCAGCTTATATATACATGACAAGATGGATGTAATTTATGATTATGAATGTATCTTATGATTGTAATCACAGTTTTTTTATTGTATGTATGTAGGTATAGAGCATATACGTCTTGCCAGGATACCCTCAGGGTCTTAAAAGGGTAGTTTGCATATTTCATCTCAATCTTGGTGCTATTTATTTGTGAGCAATTAGACCACTCGTCTAACTTCATTCAAAATCAGACCCTTTTTGAAAAAAAAATAATTTACATTTAAGTAACCTCTGAGCTATTTTCATTTCTTTCCGTCCAATTTCATCCATCTTCCCACACACACACACACTTTTAAAAGATATTTGACAAATTCTGTGGTGACCTAGAGCAATGGATTTGTCATTTTTTCTTTTTCTTTCTAACTGCCTAAATTTTCTAAGTCAATACTTCAGCCCAGATAATTATGAATCCATGTAATAAGTTTTCACAGTTTATTAAAAACCTACACTAGACGTATAGTGCATTTAATGTCTTGAATGCTTATGTCGCTTTGTCTGAGCTCTGTAATTGATCGTGACCACTTCCTGCAGTCTGTTACACTTAAAAAAAAATTCCGCACAAACTGTTGAAAACAGTGATTTTATGAGCTGGTTCATTCACTCCCAAAGTACATACTGGGACAGAATAGATACTACCCCTAATGTGCTACAAGAAATAAATTATGAAGCAATTAAAAGCTTATGTGAAAATTCAGTATTTTTCCATAGAGAGGGCTTCCTACTATATCTCTAAATGTTTCATTGCTCTGATCTTTATCTCAATCCAATATGTGTGAACTATTCATGCTCCACTATATGGCTGATCGGTCTTCACTTTCCCTCTTGCAATCATTGGCACCATGGGAAAAATAGAAACACAGAAATGGTCGTTGAGTCGTCTGACAGTATGAAACTTAGAATAATGTTCTAAGAAAGGTAAACAAGAGATCATTCAAAATTTTAATTCAGGAAAAAAAACATGTGCGTCAGGCATCCCACATGCAGGATATGTTCAGCTTGTTGGCTTTATTATGGCACAGGTTTTCTCCAACAGCATAGCCCACTCCTTATTTTCCACAGTGAGTCATAAATCTGGTGATCAAATGAAGTCATGGAGCTGTCAAACCTAACTCTTACTCACAAACAACCATAGAGCATTAAGACAAGTAACACCATTTTCTTTCCTATTTATTGTTTAACTAGACAACTTCTGCTCCGTTAAACAGAAAAACACAATGACTATGGGTGAGCAAAAAAAGCAGTGGGGAGTGACCTCGGATCTCCTGCCACACTTCCTTGTGGGAAGCTGGCAGGAAGCATCAGAAATCTTTCCTCCCTCCCTCCCTTCCTCTTCTATTTCGCCATTCCTTCCTAAAAGGAGATTGTAGGGAGAAAGATCGTGGGGAAGGAGGGAGAAATTTGCAGATCCAAGACAGAAGGGATAAATGGCTGCTGCAGTGATGGAAGGGAGTAAGGGGGTGCACCGGGATGTGGGTCAAGAATTGTACGTGGGGGTGCCCGAGAGGTGCTGCACAGATTAGGAAGCGCGCATGGATTTGCACAAAATATGGCGTTGGCAAGGCATGCAGGGCAAGGCATGCAGGGGAGTGGCAAGGGTCAAGAAGGGTGTGGGAGAAAAGTTGTATGAAAGGTGTTCCATGAGTTGAGGAGGGCATTTGAGTTGAGGGGGGGGGTGTAGGCAAGGAAGGGTGCCAGGGGAGCTTAGGAGTTTGTGAGAAATAACATGCAGACCAGAATGTTGCGTGTGGAGGGGATGTGGTTCAGAAGGGGCATCTTGGGGGGGCAAGGGGTGCCATAGAGCTCAAGAAAGGCATTAGGTGAATGGTGTGGGTCAGGAAGGCTGCCCATGGTACCAAAAGATGCTGCATGGGATGGGGAAAATGCACAGGCGGGAGCATGAGTCAGGGGAGTGCGTGGAATGAAGCATGGACCAGGAAAAGTTACTTTCTCCCTGTTCCTCCCTTTCTTTCCTCTCCATCAAGCAGGTAAGTAGTTGCTGCCAGGTGAGTAAGGGAGTGGGGGGTTGTAAAACTGGCTGGGAAACTGTCGCAGAATGTTGATAATGAAGATCACATGATCACAGCAGCACTTAGCAATAGCCAGTAGTACTGAAGCAGCAACAATTTACCCAAATTTCATTCCTCGGGAGTCATAGGTTCCAGATTTTGAACACATTCTGTAGGTTAGCCCATTTAAGGTACCCGAGTTCAAAAATTGTTGTCCCATGATGCACCATTTGCCCCTTGTCAAGGTCACGGCTGCAAGAGTTTTTCTATATAATTTGCAGAATGGAAAAGATACACATCAACAAATAGGATTTACTGGCAAATGAAGAATTACATTTAGCCCTCTTACTAAAAAGAGTGACAGTCAAATATACCTCCCCTATTTATATTGTGCATCTATCAAGGCAACTACACAGTGCTAAGGTGTGTCACAGATCATTATGATGGATGGTACAATAAAGATGATTGTTGTTGTAAAAATTAAAGATAAAGTAATTTTCTTTTAATTGAATGGGGGAGGAATTTGCATGGCAATTCAGCTTGATTACAATCCTGACAATGATTAATAGACAATTAACTGGATTTACTGGTTGCCAATTTTTTTTCCTATCAGAAGCTTAACCTATTTTAGTATGCAGAAATCATCTAAGTGTTTTCACATATTATATCTGAACCATACGGAAAGGCATATTTAATGTAATGCAAAAAGTGTGTGTGTGTGTGTGTGTGTGTCTTTGGAATGTCTGTAAACTCCAGGATGGAATATTAAAAAGACACTGAATAATAAATAATTCAGCATTTGGTACAAAAGAATTTGTGCTCCTCACAAAGAGACATGTTTCCACTATGTAGATATTAGCAAATGCTTATCTTGACATAAATGAAGACTTATTCTTTAATTTGATAGGTCTAATGATATATGCAAGTACTACATAACTTTCTTTTCGCCCCCGAGGATAATTTTGTGCGTCCTGGGCCTCCTCAGGGTGCCGTCAGCCAGACAATGCCGGCTGGCGACCCCCAGGGGGAGAGCCTTCTCTGTGGCAGCTCCCACCCTCTGGAATGATCTCCCCTCGGAGATTCGTACTATCTCAGACCTCCATACTTTCCGCCACGCAGTAAAAACGCATCTCTTTAGCCAGGCCGGTCTGGCCTAGTTACACCCCCCCGCGCGAAACTTTTAATATTTTGAATCTTAAAATTTTAATTTTGTTCTTAAATTGCTTTTAACATTAGGTTGTCTAAATTTTCCAGCCATATATAATATTTTATTTTAATTGTGTTTTAAATTGTGTATTTAATTGTGTACTTTTATGTTTTTATTGGCTGCACACCGCCCTGAGTCCCTTTGGGGAGAAGGCCGGTATAGAAATTTAAATACAAATACTAGGGTAGAAGCTGGGAGATGGTGGGCTCTATTGAATTATTTAGAGGGATGGGGTATTATTTTGAGTTACCTATCTGTGGGATGAGGGGCAAAAGACTCAGGATCAGGACTGTGATCAAGTGGTCATAGTCATCATGCTCTTTTCACCCTCCCAGGTAATTTTCTATGGCACATGTATATACACACAATCATAATGCGTGATTGAGTTCAAACATTGCATGACATTGAAGGACAGGAGGAAGAGCTGTTACCAATGCAATGCAATAGCCAGGCTGAAAGAGCATGAGTCCAGGGCAAGAAAGTAACTTGAGTAAGCATCTCAGACTAGCCCCTCCCTAGTTCATATGATGATGAAGGAAGGGAAGGGAAACGAAAGCATATTCAAACTTGCAAGATGCTGTTGCTCTAGCTGTTACAGCAAAAATAGTCCTGATCTTTATGGCATTGGTTTTTAGTCTGGTCTACCCAGAAGGGCTGACAGTTGTACCCTGCAGTTTACAAATGAAATGGCTAGGGTTGCACAGTAATGTATGCCAAGCCAATCGTGTTATGGCTTAAAGCACAATCAGATGGCCATGCAGGCATGCTCTCCTGCATCCAGGTAGCCAGCAAAAAAGTACTGTGTAAACATAAAGGCCGCCTTCATCACCAGCCCTTATTCTGCCATGGTACCTACTGGTATATTCCCTCACCTCATTTTGCACCTTGTCAAATATCACTTGCCAACAGGAGGAACAACCAGCAATCACCTCTCCTTATTTTGTGTGTGTAGGTGGGTTTATAGAAAAGCCGGTTTAGCCACTTGTCCCACCTACAGGTTCCAGGTGTGATGGTGTTATATGTCAATTCCCTGTCAGGCAGCAATAGCGAAGAAGATGCTCCTCTTCTGAAAGAGCCCCAGTCATTTGTTTAATTGCATTAGCATGGCTGATGTGTCACAGGTCAGGTATAGAGGAAGGCAGTGGAATGAAGAGCAGGGAGAGTTTGAGACCAAGCAAGCGAGTTCAATCCTCAACTAGTGATGCAAGGGAATGGAAACGACAGCAGCTATTGACAGTGGCCAGTAGCATTTGCAGAGGCATCAATGGGGAAGGCATGTAAAAAAAAAACAGCTATCATCTTGACTTTTTTGACACGCACACACTGTTACAGTTCTGCATGTTGTCCAAACACAACCAATGGTTTGGCTCCTGAGTGAGTATCCGCTATCTCTCTAGGACTGATCTTGGAATATGGGTAAAAAACGATCCCAAGCAAGTTAAAAAGGAAGGACCAGCATAATGATGGGGAAATATTTTTAAGACTTCTGAAAAGATACATTCCTTAAATCTAAGGAAGCAAAAAAAAAAATAGCCAGCCACACGAATATGTATGTTCAATAGCTATCAAAAATTGAAGGCCTAGGGAATATGGCCTAGGTCTTCACTGGGTCTCTGAAGGGAGGCAATGCTATAATTTTAAGAATCATTTCTACCAGTTTTTTTTCCCCTAGAGATGCAATTACTCTTCTAAACTGCATTTTAAACCACCTTCCTTTTTCAACAATTTACCAGTTATGGTACATTCATTTTTCTTTGCAGATCTTTCAGAAGCAGAAACATCGGAACGACTGAAGGAAATGAATATGAAAAGTTCTTCATTTGAACTGCTATGCACCAGGGAATGCCCTGACATACACACAAACACACGGGCTCTCATTCTTCACTTCAAGCCTTCATAAAATTGTTTGATATATGTATCATGTACATGTATTTTTCCTTTCTTCTACTGAACAGAACAGCGAGACAGGCTCCAAGATGGAATCATTTTATAAACCTAGGCAAACATGTCCTAATTAGATAGGGTCTCACATCCAGTCCAGGTTCTCATTAGGGAAAACGTCTGCTTTCATTAAATTGGAATCCTGATTTCTTTCCAGGAATTCCAAACAATTTGCATCACACTTCCTTTTTCATCACAATCCTGCAAGGGAGGCTGGGCTAAGACCTAGTGACTGATCCATAGATTTTCACAAGGGAGGTAGACTTAACCTAGAACCATGGTCAACATTTTAGCCACTGTCCCATTCACTTATGAGGTTTGCTAAAGAATGAATCTGGCCGTCCCAAACTTAGATGCCTGAGAACAGCTGCTGGCTTCAGTGAGCTTGGGATTCCACACAATCAAAATCCCTATTTGAACCAGAAGATCCCCACCAATCCTGTATGAATTGGCAACTGAACAACAGAAAAACACTGGACTCAGAAAAAGTCCTCCTTGGAAAAAAAAATAATTAGAAACAATTTTGATGTTTATGTTGATATAATCATCAGTTGGGTTGAATGGGAGGGAGTTTAAAACTATGCAGTTTCTCAATACTGTCTTTTTTCATTTTCCTTTTTTTTAGATCTTTTTTCTTTCATGTTCTTTCTCCTTTATGTGTCCATCTTTCTTTGGAACAACAGGTAGTTATAGTTTTATATAAGATGATACAATGAACATGGCTCTTTCCATTTGATTAGTTAATCAAGGGTTAGGGTTAAAACTCTAAACAATGATATTGTATTTTTATCTTTGTTTTCTTTTATTTATTGTTTTGTATAAGGAATAAGAAAGAGAAAAAGGCCTCCTCCTGTATAAAGGTCTCTTGGCCAATTCATGAAACTGAATTATTTTCAAACATCCAGATTTACTTGAATTTGATCCTGAAAGAACTGACTTAAAAATCACATTGTCCACCTCTTCATGCTCAAGCAACCTCTGAATTTCTATAGCTGCTGACCACCCTAATCATTACTGTGAAACTCAGTTCACAGAATAACAGAGTTGGAAAGGACGTTGGAGGTCTTCTAGTTAAATCCCCCGCTCAAGCAGGAGACTCGGTACCTTTCTGGACAAAGTAGTTGTCCAATCTCTTAAAAACCTTCAGTTATGGAGCACCTACAACTTCCAGAGTCAAGCTGTTCCATTGATTAAGTGTTCTCACAATTAATGTCAGGAAATTTCCTCTTAATTCTATGTTGGATCTCTCTTTGCTAAGCTTTCACCTGAATGTCTTTGTCCTACCCTCAGGTGCTTTGGAGAATAGATTGACCCCTCTGTCCTTGTCTGTGATAGCCATTCACTCATTCATTCACTTACTCACTGAATTTTTTATTTATTTGTTTGTTTCAACTTTTATACTGCCCTTCTCCCTGAAGGGACCCAGGACGGTGTACAGTCATTTAAAAATCATCACGAGATCTCCAAAAATATACAAGCTAGAAAGATAAAAAGTCGGTACATAACTTCCTCTTGCTGTGTAAGTGCTCACTAAGAAAGGATTTTTCAAACTATTACTTTTTACACAAGTTATTAGAGATTTTAGAAATTTAAGAATAAG
>JANHFO010006469.1:36529-55116 GCA_032468095.1 Pareas carinatus | reverse complement strand
GAGTGCCTGGATTTGGAGAGAGATGCCATCTCCAGTCCAGGCACTTCCAAAACACACAACCTGAGCCACGGCAACGCATGGCCGGGTCAGCTAGTTTATTAACAAAAATGTTTCTCCATGAGAAGAAATAATACTGCAATATAGGATAGAGGAAATCAGCATGAGGTAGATTGAAGATAAGACAATCTTTTAAGTTTCAGGAACATTTAGAGCATTTCCAACTTTCCTGAGGTGCTGTTCGACCATTAGAAAGGGATTACTTTGACATCACCCAGCAAGCATTTCTACTATGAGCAAAAAAATATATCTTTTATGTTAAGTCTTTGACTACTGACCCAGTTTTTGAAAATCAATGCCACAGCAAATATAGCTTCTGTAAAAATTAATTTGGAGATGGAACTGTAGTTCAATAGAAGTCTAATCCCTTGAACAAAGAATTAAGAAAAGACCTATGTGGTGGGGCACTGAATAATCTCTCCCCGAGATTAGTCACTGATGTCTGACTTTGCTTTAAAAACACTAAGTTTCTCCATGTTAGTCTTCAGCTGCCATTCAGGTCTGCTTTCCCTCCCCTCCCCCATTTCATGTCAAAAACTGTAGACATCATAAATTAAACTGCTAAGCAGCCAAATATAATCTTGATGTGGTAGATAATAATAGCCAGTTTAATTATATCAAGGGCTTGAAAACAATTCACTATGAAAGCCTACACTTGCACTGGTTACTTGCACTGAACATCTGCAGGACGTAAACATACAGTGTTTGCTTCTTGTTCGGGACTGTTATTAAAACCTTCAGCAAGAGTTTTCCCTCCATTAATTTGGTCTTCAAAGATGTTTACGATTATGCCCAGCAACTGACAAGAAACAGAAATTGTCATCTTAAACTTCTTCAGTGCTCAAATCGCAATCACATGACTGTGGGCAAGTGTGAGAGCCAGTTCAGTCACATGTCACTTTTCAGTGCTATTTTAACTTTGATTTCTAAACGAATGGTCATAAATCGAGGACCACCTGTGGTATCTACACCACCTTTGCATGGACATTTCAGTATACAAAAGTGCACTGGTTGACAATTAGGGCAATGGAAGCTTGGAGTGCTGTTAAAACAGGAGAGGTTATTCTAAATCAATGAGCAAATGTATCCAAGAGCATCAAGTTGGGGAAATTCAAATTGAACAGATTCTAAGGCAGAGCTTTTCAAACTTTGTAATGGCACAACCTCCTAAAACGATAAATGCATTTGTGCAATGTCCTTTTTCCATGAGTATAAGCTAGTCCTCGACTTATGGACAGTACTTACAATGGACTTCCCTAAGGGTTCTTATGACCTGGTTCCAAACCTGGTTCTGCCCAGGATCATGTGACCATATGTCATTTGCTCTGCAACCAGGGCCTCATTCACGGCTGTTTGCAGTATCCCACAATCACATGACTACATTTTACAATGTGACATTTACTTCTGGCTTTGGGCCAAACTGCTCATAGCAAACCATTGCTTCACTTAACAACCACAGCAGTCGCCTAATGATCATGGCAGTCATTAAGCAGTATTTGCTTAATGACTGCCACCAAAACAATCATAAAATCAGGCAGGTCATCTGATTTATGATCATCATGACATAGGACCGTCATGAAAAAGCTCCATTACTGTCATTAAGTGAAGGACTACCTGTATGGGGAATCTCACAAGTTTCATTCGGGTGATTCAGATAAGCCTGATGCAAGTGGAAAGCTTACACCCTCATAATGGCAACCTTTGCGCGAGCATTTCAACGTGCAAAACTCCCTTGCTGCAGAAATTCATGCTGTTCTCACTGACAATCAGCTCTTCACTGACATCACTGCAGCACTTACACAAGCAAGGTGTCATAGGTTTCATCAGGGAACTGGCAATAAAATTCTCTCTAGATTGAAGGCAAACGTACATTCATGAACTTAAGGGCAGAGGATTCAAGGACGAGATTCAAATAGGTTGGTTTGCTACAGCTAGAAAACATACTGCTATAATAATGAAAATCAGTGACTTCAGAATTTAGGAACTGGCCCGCATTGATAATGTCAGAACAAGAACTTAAAAACCTAAGATTTTTTTTTTGCTAGCAATTATACAGTGCGCTTGGGGCTTTTTATCAGATGAAAGATAATTGGATTATAAGTGATTCTATTGATGAAGCATTAGATTACACAGGCCTCAGCCTATCAAGACGTCATAGGGACAAAACAAACAAAACGTGTGGGGTGAATCAGGGTTGCAATTAATGGAAATACACAAAGATAAGCCGCTCTGAAATTAACAAAGGATTATGCAGGTTAAATGAAAGGGAAATATCAGGAAAGCTAGACAAAAGATCAGATTATTAAATAAAACCGTGAAAACTAGTTCATTGAAATTTTAGATTCAGAGTTGTTTTAAGTATTATGAACAGATAAGAGCTAGAATACAGTTAGTCCCCAACCAAAACTGGGACCGGGACTTCCATGACTAAGCAACACGAACCACCATGTGACTGAATATATGACTTTTTGCCACACTTGTTGAGCAAATCACACACTTCTTAAGTGAATCTGGCTCCCCCACTGACCTTGTTGTTGTAAGTGTCATGGAAGGTTGTAAATATTGATCACATGACCCCAGGCCCCTGTAACTGTGATAAATACATATTGATTGCCAAGTACCTGATTTGGAATCATGTGACTGTAGAGATGCTATGACAGCTTAAGTGTAAGGCCTGGTTAGTCACTTTTTCATCAACATGGTAACTTTGAATGGTTTTCAAATGTTGAGAACTACCCGTGGTGGCACTTTCTAGAATAAGGAACCCATACAATAATTCACCAATGCTAAATTCAATAGCAGCATTTCCTAGTAGTGTACCTTTCAAATATGTTGAACTGTGACAATCATTACCCCATACCAAAATGGTTGAAAGTATGGAGAGATGATTCAACGCAACTGTGAGGAGGGAGTCAGGTTGGGAAAAACTGAAGAAGAATTTCTCCCTAGGATTTCAGAGCACTAGAATTATTCTTTCCATTCAACAAGAAAAATAAATCCTATTTAAGCAAGGAGTTGCTTGGACATGAACAGATTTAACAATAACAGAGCTGGAAGGGAACTTGGAAATCTTCTAGTTCAACCCACTGCTGAAGCAGGAGACCACTTCAGATAAATAATTGTCCAGTCTTTTTTTTGAAAGTCCCCAGTGTTGGAGCATCCACAACTTCTGGAGGCAAGTCATTCCACTGATTAATTGTTCTAATTGCCAGGATATTTCTCCTTAGATCTAGGATGCTTCTCTCCTTGATTAGTTTCCATCCACTATTTCTTCTCTTGCTTTCTAGTGCCTTGGAAAATAGGTTGACCCCCTCTTCCTTGTTGCAGCACCTCAAATATTGGAACACCACTATTACTATATATAGACAATAACTATACTTATTCATTTTTAGTCTTTTATGTGATCTTTACTTCCTAGATCCTACTGGACACCTGCCTATCTCTCAGAGACAATTTGGTCTAGGTCTTGAGGCATCAGGTTAAACCAGAAGGGAATGAGTTCTAGTCCTGCCTTAGGCATGAAAATCAACTGGGTGTCTTTGGACCAATCAACAGGACACTGTGAGTTCTAGTCCAACCTTAATCATGAAATCCAGATGGGTGACTTTGAACTATCAGGAGACTGCGAGTTCTAGTCTCACCTTAGGCATGAAAGTCAGATGGGCAGCTTTAAACCAATCACCAGGAGTCTTTGAGTTCTAGTTCCGTCTTAGGCACAGAAGCCAAGTGGGTGACTTTGGGTCAATCACCAACACTCTGTGAGTTCTAGTTCCGCTTTAGGCATGAAAGCTGACTGAGTGAGTTTCTTTGAGTTCAACCTACCTTACGGGGTTGTGAGGAAAATATGAGGAGGAATGAGAATTAGGTGCTTCAGCTATTTGAGCTATTTATAAAAATAATACAATTGGGATAAAAAACTTTTCTTGAAAAGTTTTACTTTTTTTGAAAAGGAAATGGCTAGAAAAAGAAAGGCGTTGTCTATACATACAGTATATGAACTACTACTGCCCTGCTGAATTGCCAGAGTGTATACATTTGGCTGTTTTAGAAAACTTTGAAAGATGCTTATCTGAAGTTGTTCCTCAGAAATGAAGACATTGCGGTTTTGAGGGAGAGAGGAAGGGGTCTGTTAACACTTCATAATTATTCATGTTTCTTGTGTGTGGCTCAGAGCCACTCTGGCATGGAACAACAACACCATCTTAGTAATGAATAATAAAAATAAAGAAACCACCTTGACCCATCTAGTCATAAAAAGTATATAATAATTATGAAAAACACACTTGGCACTCTGAGAAGGAAGGGACTGTTCCATTCATATTAATGCAATATTTTTGAATTATTATTATTTGATTACAGGAAGAATCTGAAAATCATGTCACATAAGAGTGGTTTTGGACAGCAAATTTATTTCTGTCTAGGGCCATGTAGTGTAGACTTTCTGGAGTCAATATGAGAGAGAGAAAAATCTGTAATGAATTATGCAGTGAGAAGCTGTTGCATAAAACATAGAAGGCACATTTATAGAGACTACCAGTAGTGGAATGCAGAAAGAAAGCGTCAGGTAGGAATTGTTTAATCCAGCAGAGTCCTACTGAACGGGTGCTACTATTAACATACACTTTTTCTTAATGAGCTTACTGAAGCATTTGGGATCTTTCTAAGAAAGAACACATTTACACACCACAAAAAAGAGTTCATCCTTAGTTTAAAAACGTTAAATTGCAAAGTTCAAAGGCTAGCACACCCACATTTTTTCATGCAAACTGCATATTGAACAATAAAAAAAACATGATTAGGTTATAAACCTGTATCATTTTCTCCTTCTGAAGAGAAGGGGCTTACCTTCAAAGAATCTCTACCATTGACTTATCCTGGATTGGGTGTGTTGTCTTTCAAGCTACCCTGAAAAGGCTGCATAGCTCTAAATGCTGATATATAATTAATAAAATAAATATATTCGAGAGAGTTTTGAAGAAGGTATACACTATTAAATTCACATACATCTGCCTTTGGCAATCTAGACCTCATACCCTATCCAATAATTGATGTTGTCTATATCAACCATCCTCATGCAGTCTGAAAATTATATGAACTGTGGTTCAATAGATATCAGGTTGGGAAGATTTAAGTATATTTTATAGTAGTTATGAAATAATTCACTAAAATTACTCTAAGCAATTATATTCACAGTCTACCATATAAAGCATCAAACATAATTGGACCTACTTTAGTACATAGTCTTTGGTACATAGTCTTTGACTTACAACCAGTCATTTAGCAACTGTTCAAAGCAGTAGCACTGAAAAAAGTTACTTACAACCAGTCCTCACACTTACAACTGTGACAGCATCCCCATGGTCATATGATCAAACTTCAGGTGCGCCACAACAGCCCGGTATTTACAATGGGTGAAGCATTCCAAGGTCATGTGATCATCATTTGTGACTTTCCCAGTTGGCTTCTGACAAGCAAAGTCAATGGGGGAATCTGGATTCACTTAACAAGCACATGGTTCACTTAACAAGCACATGGTTCACTTAACAACTGTGCCCAATAGAATTCATGAAATTAGATGTAACTCAGTTAAAAACCACTTTGCTTAGCAACCAAAATTCTGCTCCCAACTGTTGTTGTAAATCAAGGATTACCTGTATTGCTTTTTCTGAATACCAGAAAAAGGAATTCCAAATGTTTTGAAGGAAAACTGCCTTTTAGGTTGTGCCCATGGGTCAGTGTTCAGGTTTAATTTGATAATCTGATAATTATAAAAACCTTTTTCAGCTCTCTTTCGCTCTTGCTGTTTAGCAATTAGATCAGCTTGAACATTTCATGACCAGCATGTGAAAGGCAAGGAAAAATAAAAGGGGGAAACAGCTGAAGTAATTCGAGTTGCGTAGTAATCTAACTTGGAGCGAGTGCAAGACTGCTTTCACTGATTTTGCATTCTTGATGGGAGGCCCTTGATTAAAAAAAGAAAAACCCAGTTTATGCTTTTAATAACTTCCCAACTATTTGTGGCCCACAGGAATGTCTACCATGTCAAGCAGCAAGGAAGGAAAGCAACTGAAGGCAACTGATGCCACGAGGAGTGAGTATTTTGTGGAGCAGTTTTCTAAAGACACAGGTGTTAGCGTAGCCCCACAGCACACCACATCCCAGCAGATTCAAATGGGACTCAGAGTAATTTTGTATAAGTGCCTATCTGCAAATGGTGATCTGTATCAAACACACAGGGACACAAAACGTTGGCTAGATGTGTGGGCCTTACTACATGGAACATCTATTTAACTAGAAGGCCTCCAAAGTCCCTTCCAAATCTGTTATTCTAATTCTAAAGGACTCAAACTCAGTGTTGGCAGACTTTTTGGGTTTGGCATGTCAAAATGTCAGAAAATGACTAACTTTGCTACCCTGAACAAAAAAAGAAATATTATTTACAGATTCATTTATTTTAAAAAATTACATCCATGTGTAACGCTATGTATTCTATAAAGAAACATAAAAATTATTGCAAAAATGAAATATACGCAAAACAAATTCATTTTCCAGGGGGAGGTGCGAAGCCATGTGAGAGTATAGTCCTCTTGTGTGATTTCCACAGGGTGCGAGGCTGTGCAAGAGAACATCCCATTCTTGTGCAGCCTCTGTAGTCTCTGAAAATCTCACAAGAAAGGGACATGCTTTCAAGAATAGTTCTAGTCGGGTATTGGCAAATGCTGGCGCCAAAGCATCATGTTGTTTCACCTTTGACCTGCACATCATAGGTTCACCATCACTGGCTAACTGGACTGGATATAGAAAAGCATGACGTTCAAAATGTCTATTCAAAGATTATTCGTGTTAACTTTAAAGCCCTAGAGAGTATTTGAAGAGTCACGTCTGCCCAATGAGACAAAAGTCACCCGATGGCGCCAGTGGAAGAAGCCTGCTATGTATCCTGTCTGCCAGGAACTGAAGCAGGTAGATTCAAAGAGAAGAGCCTTCTCCACTGTGGTCCTGATCCTCCTTCAGAACTGAAAAAGGTTCTTGGATGGGAAGTGAAATGTCAAAAAAAAAGAAAAGTCCAGTTGCCTTTTTAAAAAGCACCTTTGGGGCCCCGTGGGACATTCTACCGGAGAAAGTAAGGACTGCCCCTTCTCTTTTGGCCTTTCGGAAGGATATCAAAATCTTGGGGAGGGCACACCACCGGAGGCCTCATTCCTGTCCTGTCCGGCTCTTAGCTCTCCTTGTTCAGTTTTAGTATAGTTCTTAATAGTATTTTAACTCTATGTTGTTTTAATCTTTTAAGTATTTTTTATTTGTTTTATAACTGGTAAGTCACTCAGAGGCACCTTGTAGGAGAGAAGGGTGGCATAAAAATTTAATAAATAAATATTCAAAACAATCATAGTCACAGCTGTGACCACGTCTGAATTTTAATCTGAATCCTGCAAGGCACATTCTGTGAGGTTCTTTCCCAACTGTCTATCAAGTCTAGTTTGAGTTCTGTGCTTGTGAAAAGGGCCCTAATTCCCAGAGAAAACCTTGTTTTATATCCCAAAGTTAGCAATACAATACAGCCCAGTGTTTCTCAGCCTTGGCGACTTTTAAGATCTGTGGACTTCAACATTCAGAATTCTGGAAGTCCAGAGATCTTAAAAGTCACCAAGGCTGAGAACACTGATATAGCCAATGGCCGAATGAGATACTTTCAGAATCAATACTGGCCCTCAGACCATAAAGGTTTCTATTGTATGACATTAGTTTGACATGAAAAATAAAAATGAGGATCATTTGAAATAGACAACTAAACTTTATTTTTAAAAAACTTTATTTAAACTTCAGAAAACATTACAGTTGACACTTTAAGAGCAAACTATTATATAAAAGCTAAATAACTGTATAACTGCATTATTATTTTACAATAAAAGTAGTTTAGAAAAGATATAAATTGTGTGTGCGCCCATATGTGTATATATGTATTTGTGTGTATACACACATACATATATACACACACATATACATACATATGCATATACAGTACATACATATACACATACACATACATACACACATACACACACACGTACATATATACATATACATATACATATACATACATACATATATTGCAGCAAGCTGCCCAAATCTTATTTTTTTCTAAATATGTGTTTGTATATGTATGTATGTGTGAATATACGTCTGTATAGATTTGTGAGTATACATAAACACAAATATATACACAAATACTCACAATATACATATATATGCATACATCACAATATACATACATGCATGCCAATTGCAGCTTATATGTACATGACAAGATGAATGTATTTTATGAATGTATCTTATGTTTATGTACTTTAGCTACATAATCATGATTATGAATGCATCCTAAGATTGTAATCACATTTTGTTTATGTATGTATGTAGGTACAGAGCATGTACACCAGAGACAAATTCCTACACACATGGTCAATCAATTCTGATTCTGATCTGCCTATATGTGCACATACACACACACCAATACACACACACACACATACTTATTATGCATGCTCTGCTTTGATTTTTTATGAATACTGTTAACTGTGATTTTTTTTAAATTCTTCACTCTGAATGTTAGCTTCTATAATGCGATAGTCTGGGGATGTATTAAGAATAATGGTTCTCTTAATTTCCTCCACCCCAACTATTCAAGCCAATTCAACATTTGCATGTTAAAAATACAGATTCTTGAGAAAGTTGATAGCACCATGCAATCTTTTACATGGTTGACCTGTCCCAAAAATCTAGCCAAATCATAATACTACAGGTGAGTAAGTTTGTATTTGCAATGAATCATAAGCAACAGAGGCTGCAAGATGGCAGCTTAGGTAAGGGAAATTCTATGACTTGTATAAAATTTTGAGCTTGGATCCAAATCTAACAGACAGTTGATATTCTACAGCTATAACCTGAATTAAAAGGAACATATATCAAAATGCTTCAAGGTTATTTGAGCCTCTCCATAAAAAATTAATTCCAAATCGTATTTTGTGGAAGATTTCATGATAATTGGTAGACAAAAGGAGGAAGCTGCCTAAATGTTTGGCATCATAAAAAAAATAAGAAAAGATTTGTCTTCAGCAATAGTGCAACATTTCAATATGGCTCACTGGAGTTTATACAACAGAGGAAAACATATGAAAGGAAGAAAAGTGTAAAGAAATGTGTTGCAATCTACAATGTTATAACAAATTGGTTTGGGGTCAGTCAATTTCTCTCAGTCCAACCCATAGGGCTGTTGTTGTGAGGAGAAACGGAATAGGAAGGTATGTTGGATATGTTCGCCACCTTGGCGAACATAAAATAATAAATAAAGGCAGGAAATAGTAAATTAAATAAACAAATAAAATTATATAAACAACTCTTGAAAAGACAGAGTTGGAATTTTATGTTCATCTAGATAGAACTCAGTTGGTTTAACTTCTAAACAAACATACAGGGAACTTCAGTTTATAGAAACAGGGTAACAGATGGCTCACTAGACAACAATCATACTAAACAGATAATATTCCTGAAATTGCTGTTTATGAATTACATATTATTCCATTTTAGTCCCAACTTTTCTGGCTATCATGAGTCACTCTACTTCTACTGTTCCAAAAACAGGATTGCTAGTGAATCATCCAGTGGAATTATTATAAATGAAACCAGTTTTATAATAAATTACTGAAAAATTTTACACTGAGTAAACTACTTCTAATTATGTAAGTATGTTATATAGGTATGACTCTTTCAAGAAAGCTAGAGTTCTTTCTTTTCATGCTGATTGATGTAGTGTCATCTGCAGCTTACGTTTGGCACAAATACATCTGAAATAGGCTTAGAGCTTGAAAGAACTAGGTGATTTAATCTGCAGGCTAGAAGAATACGATAAGAGCATTAAGTGGAGACTGAATGTAACACCAAAGAAACCAAACATTTATTTTTGCTAGTTAGAAGTAGCAGTTAGCCAACCAAGTTGCTTGAAAAAAGGTGAAGAAGGTTGATACTTGAAAGAAAGACCACCAGGAAATGGCAAGGCTATGTAAGTAGAGAGAGAAAGCAGGTAAGTTGAAGAAACATCCTTGAATAAAGTAAGTAATAGCAAAACATTTCACCTTATCCAACAAGACAGCTTCTTCCAACTTCGGAAGGTTAGGAGAACATGAAAAACATCTTCTTGGTAGTAAGAACAATCTGATCATTGAATGTATTACCTAGGTGGAATATGAATGGACTCTTATTGAAGATTTTCAACCGCAAGTTTCAATAGCCTAAGTGTGGCTTTTACCCAGACTTTCTGTACTAAGGAACTCAGTCAGCCTCAAGATTTTCTCTGAGGAAAATCTATGTGCTTCATAGCTTCTTCTTGTCAATTAGGTGAAGATTCAGTCGGAGATCAATCTAGAATTTGTAATAGTTTAATAAATAAGTTAGTATTTGTCAGTCTGTGTCTGGCTGCCAGCAGAGTTTCATCTTCTCCAAGCAATTTCTAAACGTCCACGTAATTGGTCTATACAAAAGATACAGTACTTAAGAAATTATAGCTGGTATAATAATGTGTTGGAATAAAAACTGGCATATATTTGAACGCCGCTTAAAATACGATGGTCTTGTTTTTTTTCAAATTAAAATGTTCTCACTATCAAAGGCCTAAAACAGTTCTCAGACTGGATATATGAAAATAACTTCCTTTTATATAAGCTACTGATACTATTCTTATGTTTTTTCAGAGGTCCTATTTACGTCCCTTTGGGACAAGTTATTCTCTACTGCCATACTATTCCATCTCTAAAGAGGCTGTGTTGGCACCAAGGTGTCCGCAGAACCTGTCAACCAGATATTGTTTTGCAATTTGCACTCTTTGTATGCCCTTGGGGACATTTGTGCAAGGGTAGCTCCATGTAGAGCTTGAGAGTGGATCAAAACAGAAATTTCTCTAGCAAACGCCACTGTTTCTAGAAAGGACTGTAGCTATTATGCAGCAGCTGGCATTGGACAAAGTCCAGATTTCAAAAGTTATGTGATTTGGCAGTGACTACCTTGTCTACTGATCACTAAGATCTCAGCTTGCATCTGGTTTAAATGTATTGCACCACATTCAGTTGCCACCAGATTCATACAATAGTTGAAGTTCCAATTGCGAGAGTAATATCAGCATCACGATGACACTAAACCACAAACCTCAAATATTTGTCCAAAATAACCTGATATATGTACTTTCACAAAGTAACCAAAGCTTTTTCTTTGCCAAAACAGGACTTAATTTAGATTTGAAAGAAAGTATTTAAGCGTTTATGTCAACCTTCCATGTTATATCCTCACTTCATAATTTAAATAGGATTTCAGCAGGATTTCCTAAATGCAGTACTAAAAGCCTGCCACATCATTCAGAAATCCTGAATCCATCTTACCTGAATGTAAATAACACAAAGTTACCTTGCTTCATAATTTACTTTGTGGAAGAGTATGCCTTCTGCCTACCAGACATGTAATTATGAGTCCATAATTGATATAATAGAACAACAAAGTTGGAACGGATCTTGGAGGTCTTCTACTCCAATCTTAGTTATGCAGTGCCAAATTAAGCACCTTCATCCTTGAGGAGGCCACTTCTGGTTTGCAATAAGACTCTGAAATCTTTTTGCAAGATGAGTTGGTGCCCATACACTCTAAACTACTCCACAGAAGAAGAAGAGAGAAACCTTTTCAGACATTATTTGTCATAACAGTCATAATTTCAGTTGGGGGGGGCGTAAGTCGACACGGGAAAGGAGCGAGAAACCAGTTAATTGGCATAAGCTGTTAGACCACAGCCATTCCGCCAAAACTTGTAGGCCTGCTAGAACTTGAAAACAGAGCATTGATATATCTGGCACAGGGACAGCAACCAACTTTATACTGCAACTTAGAAAAGCTCTGGGCTCAAAAGCTAAGATTGGTTGGTCTAAGTGGTAGGAGTTGAGAAGCAGTTAGACTTAAAATCTAAATGTGTTTTGGAATATATGGGACACACACATAATAACTATCTGCAACTCCTTAAGCAAAACTCATCTTTTCCCAGGTTTTTTGCTGCAATAAAGTGTGCAGCTGTTTGAAAGGACTTTCAGGAAGTTTCTTGCATGTTCTGAAACCCTTTTTTGGCTGTAAATCCAGAAGTGCTTTACAATATTACTAGACCATTGTTCAGTGAGTGATTGCCAGGGGACACCTGGATAGTCTGGAAAGTCAGAGAACATTCTGGAAAAACAAAATGGTAAACCATTCATGCACTTCTATCAAGAAAACATTGTGAGCATGTCACTGAAGTCAAACTCAATTCAAGTAAGTCTAACTTTACAGTCAATTTGGTTAAAGGCAACAATTTGTATATAAATTTAAACAAACAAACAAACAAACAAACAATTATGTTAGGATCCTGGGTGTTTGCTAAGCTTCATCATCTTGCAAATATTTCATCACCAAACTCTTGCCATCACTTTGGCACTAAGATTATTTATATCCAAATTTGAAATGTTGAGATCTTGGGTTTCCTCTCATAAACGTGCCATTACCAAATTAGGTAACCAAGTAGACACCAAGATCCAAACATTTCAACTCAAAGTATACATATTCTCCACTATTACAACTCAATGTGATTTTGCAAAATAATAAAATGTTAAATCGCTTTAGGGAAAATTGGGGGATGGAAAGAGAACCAATCCATGGTCTATCAGTTCAGTACTTAACATTGGAATATTTTATATCTTTATTGGATATCTGGGTTTTAATACAAAACCCCAAATCTCTGAGCTGATATCAATCGTTTGGACATTTCAGGTGTCCAAATGTGATTTATGCCAGAAATTAATGCATTCCAATTTTAAAAAAAATATCAATAACGATGGTTTTTGCAAGTGTGCAGTTGCTGCATCAGAAGCAGGACAAGGCAGAATGATCCCATGTCACTAACCTATACGTCTGTGTGCCTGTGTGTGTGCACGCGCCCACATGCATGCATCCTTTTCTTCCCCAAACCAAAGAGTAATGATATGAGATACTTTGAACATCTAAATGTTGGTTATTTCCTTCAGAAAGGCAATCAAGGGTCTTTTTCCTTTTACGTAACCCTTTAAAAAAATAAAATAAACCTGCTGTTAAGATTAAGAAGTTTCAGAAAGATAATCAGGTGACCCCCACCCTCTCTTAATTTGGAGAAATCTATAAAAGAGGCTGACAAGATGTGGAGGAAACAAATGAAGGCACTCTACTAAATAACACCAGGAAAGGGAGAACTTGTTATTATTGAAAGGACGAGAAAGTGACAAAAAGGCCATTACTGATTTAAGGACCATTTGGAATAGCAGAGTCTTAAAAGGATCCTTAAAAGTTAAAGTCAGCAGACTCTTTCCGGATTTATGGGCATCAAAAATTGAACTACCTTGTCAAATGTGTGTAGACTCTAAATCAATGTGTCTTTTATCAGTATGAAGCCTTGAAGTGGGTGATGGTGAACATTTTTTTAAAAAAAATCTAAACTATCATTTTACTGATATAATTGGGTTTACTTAGATAGGATATTCAATGCTGCATATTCAAAGAATAATTATGGGCTGATTCAAATTTACATTAGATTGGGTAAACATGTTTTACATGTATGCAGATGTAAATCTCATTCTGGTATAGTATCAGGTAGGACTGCAGTCTGAATTAATTTTGAAAAAAATGTTTGCTATGGATTACTGGATGCAGCTTTATACATTTGACTGACTGAATGAGATCGTGATGTGTATCTTGTTCCAACCCATAACATGATTTGTTTGGTTTTAGCTTAGCATGTTGCATAAAACCAATCAAGTCCGTTTTATTCAATAAATCATTGTGATATCAAATCAATCGATAGGTTTTAATTATGAAGGAGACAATGCTTGTTTGCTGCTGGCCCCCAAACCCTATCCTTGAAACTTGTAAGGTTGCCACAATCTATATTCACAGCTAGTTTTTACAAGAAAGTATAGGTACTCCTCAACTTATGACAATTGAGCCCAACGTTTCTGTTGTTAAGTGGGATGTCTGTTATGTGATTTTTGCCTCACTTTAAGACTTTTCTTGCCACAGTTAAGTGAATCACTGCAGTTGACAAGCTAGTAACTCGATCATTAAGTGAATCTTGCTTCCCCATTGACTCTGCTTGTCAAAAGATCGCAAAAGGGGATCACATGACCTTGGGACAAAGCAATGGACATAAGTATGAACCAGTTGCCAAACATCTGAATTTTAATCACATGACCATGGGGAATATTGCAAAGTTTGTAACTATGAAAAATAGCTATAAGTCGCTTTCTTCCAGTTATAGAATATCAGCAGCACTATCCACATTAAAAAAGGAAGAAGAGACGCACCCCCATATTTGTGCTAAAGACACCCTAAGCACTAAAAAGTTTTAATTATCTAACAGGTCTCACTGAGGTCTGAATCAGAGCTATTCATTTATAAATCTATGGGTAGCTTTTGAATTTATTACTAAGCTTAAATAAAGGATGGACTATATGGGCTGCTGATTTGGAGTTTATCTCAGATTTCCTGTCAAATTCTCTTCCAAGCTTCCTATCAACCAAGATAAGAGGAGCTGCCCACATTCCATAGCCGCACAAAGTGCTTGTAATATTTAGAATACAAAGGTGTAAAATTCAGAAACTGTTCGCTTTTCAGCTTCTTCATTACCCCTTGCAACCATTCAAAACATTCACCGGCCCAACCGTGCATAACTCAGTCTTTACATCACAAAATTATTGATACAATTCAAAATAATTGACAAGATTCCTCAACCACAATTGAGAACCCCCGTCAACAAAAGCTATTTTTCACATTATGCTTTGAGTCAAAATGGATCAGGAGGTGGCAATGAAAATTTTAGTTTCATTGTAACTGTATTAGTTTATGCTATTGTTCACAGCATAGAGCCGCTGGCTCTCTGTGAGCACACGCACTGTCATCCTAGGAAAGTTAAAAAAAGGTTCTTTAGTAGCAAGCCAGAGGGTCACAGGGCTCTCCTCCCCTTCTCCCCTTCACCCGCCCCTCTGCCCAGCAGTCCAATTGGACGCTTCCTCCCTCCCCTGTCTGGAGTAAGGCGGGCAGCTCAAATATGGCATGGAGTCTGTGGCGAAAGGGAGAGAGGGGACCTGGAGGGGACCGTAGCTCACAGCGGGTCACAGAAGCTGAGGTAGCCCACCGGGAGGGCTGCAGAAAGCCTCATTTAGGCCTTAAAAACTGGATGGCTGCGGGGGGTTGTCGATGGTTATGGTGTGTGTTTGTGTGTGTGTGTGTGTGTCCGCGCATGTGGTGTTGCCGTGTTGGCACTTTGCGATATATAAGTTGCTTTTGGGTTGCAGTTTGGGCACTCAGTCTCTAAAAGGTTCGCCATCACTGGCCTAGAGCCACTGAGAGTAGGTCAACATAGAAATGCTTTCAATAAATCGATCAATAAAGAAGTTAATTGAAAAAAAATCAGAAAAAGAAAAAGCAAAGCACTTCTTTATGTTGCCAAGAAGCTATGCATAGCTATGATCATAATGGTCTAATGTTCTATGAAAGGACCAAGTATAATATATAATTAAATATGAAAGATGATAGAAGGAGGAGCAAGGGAACCTGAAATTAAACACACAGCTAGTCTTCGACCCAAGACTATGCTGGACAAAACTTCCATTGTTTGGCAAGACAGTTGTTAAGTAAGTTGTGCCCCATTTTATGAACATTTTGCCACAGCTGCTAAATGAATCACTGCAGTTGTTAAGTTAGTAACATGGCTGTTAAGTGAATCTGGCTTCCCTATTGACTTTGACTGTCAGAATGCCGCAAAAGGTGATCACATGACCTGCAAATCACTGCAACTGTTAAGTGAATCATGTGGTTATTAAGTGAATCCAACTTCCCTCATAGATTTTGCTTGCTGGAAGCCAGCTGCGATTACAAATGGTGATCACATGACCTTGGGACACTGCAACTGTCATAAATACATGCCAGTTCTGAAGCACTCAAAATTTTGATCATGTAACCATGGGGATGTTGCAACAGTCATAAGTGTAGAAACCAGTCATAAGTCACTATTTTCAGCAACACTGCAACTTTAAATCATCCTTAAATAAAATGGTTGTAAATTGAGGACTGCCTGTATTCCGAATTGCTCTATATCCAACTCTTCTGACAGAGTAAAGAAATGCCACTCCATAGCACAGCATCCCAAACGCGTTGCATATGAAGATGGAGCCCCAGTCTTACCCGTCACACGAGAAAGCAACTTTGGGGAATACTCAGTCAATCTAGCTAGTGAGTTTTATAAACTTGAAATCACCCAGAGATTACAAAACTAGAGCAATACACAACTGTATCTGGTGACACTGAAAACACTGGCTCTGATCCAGAATGAGAGTGGCAATTCCATCACAGGTCCCTTCTGATGGTTTTGCACAGATGCTAAGCAGGAACCGTAATGTCAGCTCAAGTCTAGGTCTAAGTCTACGCCCAGCCCCAAAAGCGTTAAAATTTCACTGCAGCCACAACAATGCTTGAACAAGAAAGATGCGTTGAAGCTGAAAATTACTTACCTCTTCAGCTATGCCTGTGGCTATGTCAGCTTGAAGGACACACTTGAATGCGCGAAGAATGGCCTCCATGCCTTTGCAGCATTCTGATTCTGCTTCTCTGGATGTTTCCCTGGCTGTCATTTCATTCCTTGTCTCACAAGGAGACCGAAGACAGCAGCACAGAGGCAGCTGCCTCTTCCTGGATCCATTTACAGATCCTAAAATATTTGCCACACCGCCTGGCATTCCTATTTGCTAACAGCCATTTGTGTTCAGGGCAGTTCAGGATGGTTTCATGAGATTAATGAAGCAATGCAGATCAAATTCTTAAATCTCTGACCTTGACCAACAACAGCTTTTCCTGTTGACCCGGTGTCTTCTGACATGCAATTTTATGTCACTGATTTTATCACTTCCTGCCCAACGATCAGAGAAACTTAATTTCCTTTCCCTAGCTGTGCCATCCCTCCCAAATGATTCCAGAAACTTTCTCCATCTTTCCACCTGGGTTGAATTTCTAGGCTGCATTCCACAAAGAGGTTTAAAATGTGAAATACTGAATTATAAAAAAAATAGACAAATTAATTGTAAATTTTGAAAGCAGATTTTCCCTGAATCGGGGAAATAAGTGCAAATCTTTAGATTTGGATGTAGTTAAAATTCCTAATGTCCCACTTCCACTACATCAAATACCCTTATAAGAGTTAGTTAGTTAGTTGATTTTTATTACACATTCATATATAACTCAAGGCAGTGAACATACCTAAAACCTTTTATATTCTACTTTTTCTAGTTTCTATGATGTGGATTGAGCTAAGAGACAGTATGATTGGCCCAAAGTCACTGAGTCAGTTTTCATATCTAAAGTGGGAATAGAACTGATAGACAACTGGTGATTGGCTCATAGTTACCGTTTAGTCAGTTTTCATACTGAGGTGGAACTGGAACTCACAGACACATGGTAATTGGTCTACTGTCACCCAGCTGGTTTTTAAGGCAGGATTAGAACTCATAGTATCCTGGTGACTGGCCCGAAGTCACCTAGGTAGCTTTCATGCCTAAGGTAGGACTCCTGTTCCTAGGCCTGCATCTTAACCACTAAACCAGACAGGATCGATATTCTACTTTATACAATATTTCTTATCTTATATACCTTATTTACCATGCTATACCAGAAACGCAACTTTGTATAAGAGAAAATTATTTCATTTAGAGTCTGGTCTAAATATCTTCTGGTTCCTCACAATACCATTGGATCTGTGTAGTTTTCTTCCTTCATCTGCCTTTGAAGGAGGAGCCATATTGCTATTGCAAAGTCAATAAGGAATCCTGTGGCACCTGAAAAATTAAGAGTATTATTATGGCTGTAGCTTTTATGGAATAGAGTCTACTTTATCAAATGCAGTCAACTCAGTTGGGACATATATGCATACATAAATATCTCTACACGGTGGAGAAAAATTGTAAACAACACAGGAAAAATCAAAGCAATTTCTCAAAGGAGCCGGAAGGTAAAACAAGAAAACACTATGTGCAAATAAGCAACTTTTTTCTTGGAACCATTTTCCAACAACCTGAACTGTAAACCACAATTGCACTGTCTGTAGAAGTGCACATATGTTTAACTGTATTTTAGAACAAGAACCCATCATCCCTTTTATTCATATATTACCATAAAATTATGGAAACATGTGCATTACAACTGCATATGAAACAACTTCCTTTTTCTTATCTTTATATTAACTATAAATGTTAAAAAATCTGTAAATCATGAAAGCAGAGGAATTCTTGTATATAAAAAGAAATAAAAAGAACTGCAGTAGAACTGGAAAAAAGAAGAAAACGCTATCCAAACTCCATGACAATATATAAAGATTGAGTGGCTGTGGATGCCGGCGTCCCGATATAGCCAGTTATCACCAACACTGGCTATCGGGGGCGATACACTGGCCC
>JANHFO010006469.1:9637-24207 GCA_032468095.1 Pareas carinatus | reverse complement strand
ATATCCCATATTTTGTAAATATTGTTAAAGTTCTATGTTCCATTTTTATGTTATCTGTTCACCGCCCTGAGTCCTTCGGGAGAAGGGCGGTATATAAATCTAAATAAACAAATAAATAAATTGCAGTCATAAAGCAACGGCTACCTGTGCAAATGTCTCTCACTAAATTGAGATGAGATTGACAGGGCTGCATTTTCCCCCAAAGAGTGTGGAGAAGCTTGCATGTTTTCAAACCAACTATAAACTTTCTTTCCTGTCATTTTCTCTCAGAACGTTTATGCAAGATGAGCAGTCGGGGTTGCAGTGACTGTAAGGGACAGGTGTCGTGTTTCCCATCCCGCTGAGCCCTTTTGATGGCGGAATGCCAACAATGGACAAATCGCACTTCCTCTCAACGCAGTCTCTACCCTGAATAGTCAGACCACTCCAATCTGGAATTTGCCTCCAGGAATCCAAACCATCCCTCTGCTTCCCTATAGAGCAGGAGGCCAGGCCAAGAAATAAGCTGGCATCCAAGCCTTTAATCTTAACAGGCAGGTCAGGAGCCCCAGTGTCTGTCCTGTCCTGTTTTATGCTAGAGCCAGCAGAGAGGCCCATGGAGGGATACAAGAAGAGCAAATAAGGAAACAATGAAGAAAATAGCAGTTTATTTCGATGTTTCTCCACCTGCATGATGGTTTGGGTCAATGTTTCTCATCCTGGGCAACTTTAAGATGCATGGACCTCTGGGATTCTGGGAATTGAGGTCCTCGGATCTTAACGCTGCCCGATTTGAGATACATTGATTTATTCAGTTTTCCAAAAGCTAAATATTTTTACCCACAACTAAATTCACTTTTTCAATTTGAATAGCAAACGATGATAAATCACCTCTATCTAAGAACTCCACCACAGCAAAGTTCTAGAATTATACAGTGTGCAATGCATCATTTCCCTGTCAATTTAAGATTATAGTCATCGAAACCCTGAATTTTGTAAAGGAACTTTTTTTTTTACATTTCACATAATTTGCTAAATTATGGTCACAACGTTTTCCAGTTTACCATCCTGTAGATGTATACCAGCAACAATCCCAGAATTCCCCATTGACCATGGCCAATGGGCATTTGCATTGAATTCATGAACTTGGCTAGAGAATGGGTGAGTGCACACATGGTAAGTCTTGGACTCTTCTCGACCTTGATGTGTTCTGCTGGGAAATGTAGATGAAACTGTTGACCCCAAATTGACCTCAATTTTCTTGGCAAGATTCCGGAATTTGAATCACTGCTGGTTATTAAACACAAATCTTTCAGTGCAAGGTTTTTGTAAGAGTTTGTCCTTGCCTTCTTCTTCCTAGGGCTGAAGGGATTGACTGGTCCAAGGTCACCAAATAGAAATGAGCAGGGCTAGAACTCCCACACTCCTGGTTTCTAGTCTGGTGCTTCAACCGCTACACCAAACATGTTCTCTTCTAGTCTTTATACTTTCAGCAAAATTCCTGTGGAGGAGGATATAAGGTTAAAGAAGGCTATTCAAATACATTTCTCCTGTAATGAAAAAGTGCCCAATCTATAAGAGGATTTATTATTATTATTATGGTCCATCGCACAGTCTGCCAGATGTTCAAACTGAATTTGGCACTTTTGTCTACCTATTGGATCCTTACCAAGGACCTGGGATAGGCAGATATAAATGTTTGATGGTGTTACAGATACCATTGCAGGATGGAAGGTATTCCCAGTAAAGCTGCCTTTTGCAACTGACTGATGGCGAATTTGTCAATGCCAATGGTGTTCAAATGGTGCTCCAGTTGTTTTGGGATTGCACCCAAGACGCCTATGACTATTGGGACTACTCTTGCTCCCCTTTGCCAGAGTCATTCTATTATTATTATTATTGTTGTTGTTGTTGTTGTTGTTGTTATTGTTGTTGTTATCATTATCATTATCATTATCAGTCAGCCAGATGTTTACCCTTGATTGAGGACCTGGGTTAGGCAAAGGTTGTTGTTGTTAGGATTTGGATGGCAAATGTAACGGGAAGAAAATGGAAAGCAGTTGTTGAGAAGCAGTTGGCAGTCAATAGAAATGTTGATGAGCGCAGAAAGAAGATGAAAACATGACAAAATACAGAAGAAACTGAGTGTAGCCTAGAGGTCTGCAGTATGATGCTCATATTGACATAGAAAAAGACCACTGAGTATTCTTATTTCCTTTTCAAGGATAGTGGCAGCATTAAAAAAGCATATTTTCACACCCCTTGTTTTGCATAGCAGTAGCGCATTGTAAGAAAAAACACCACCTATCCTATGTGCAAAATACAGTGGTTTATTTGGCTGTGTTACCAAGAGATTCATGAATGATGTGACTATGAAGAGCAGAAAGATACAATAACAGATATCTCTTAAATAGAGGAGGATAGGTGCTGCCTCTACATTTATTGCCTTCATCAGTTTCTGCTGTTGTCCATAGAGATGCCTCGGTTTGCAATTAGCAACCACACCTGAGCATAGGTTGGACAGGTTGGGGCAAATGTTGAAAAATACACTAGAAAATCCTGGTGCAAATAACCTAAGTAACTGAATCCAATATAAGAATAAAAATCCAAAAAACCGCAAGTTGTGTGGTGAAGCCATTGTATATTTTTTACTATTTTCACCTACACTGCCATAGAGACAATATTCCTATGGTTTAATAGCTACTGATATCAGTGGTACACAATAGATATCATGAAACAGTCTGGATCATTAGTAATAAGAGTGTAAATCAACCTGTTTTTCTTTTATATTGTTTTAATGATAAAATCAAATATTAGATGGAGATTAGCAATTTTTATTTCTTCAAATCACCTTGAAATCTCCCAGCGCATTTATATCTCTACCTCTATTATATGTCTATCCAAAAACAACCACCAGCTACTAAACAAGCTGCTTCCAAACAGTGTGAACAAGTTCCTATACCTATATTTTGCTCTTATCATAGATATGTCACTTTATTATTTAAGAATGTTTCGGTAACGTCAAGCATGAACAATCAGATCCACCTGTGAAGAGTTCAATTACGGTAGTTATTTTATAAGATCAGGTCTATAACACAGAAATCTTCTCATACTAGCCGTTTGCACCTGGGCCAGACTAAATGAGGTTCAATATCATTCAAGGGGGTCAGACCTTCCTTTCTTGTCTTCCTAAATAGAGATTCCAGATTAATTTCTTGCTTGACCCCCCCCCAGTCAGTCTCTCTCCAACGAATTAAAAGGTAGAGTTTATTTTATGCTCTGTCAATAAATAGTAGCATCCTATGTATAACAAAATGTATGCTGAAATGGTATGAATAACATGTCTTATTGATAAAAATAAAACTGTCTGCAAAGATCAGTTAAAATGTCATTATATTTTGATCTATGCTATTTTAATGTCTCTATGAAGCCAGTTTAGTCTTAATCTATTGATTAAGTCATTGGACTGGAAACCAGGAGGCTATGAGTTCCAGTCTCAAAGAGGGCACAAAGCCAGCTGGGTAAACTTTGAACAATTATTTTATCTAAACCTTAGGAAGGAGACAATGGGATGCTCTTTTGAAAAATCTTTCTCTATAGGCCAACATCATTACATAATTCTTATTTATATAATAAATATGCATGATTCTTTATAATGCAATACGATGTGAGAAGTGAATGCATGGATTAATACATGAGATTTCATGTCATTCCATATTTCAAATATGTGTCTTTAGATCAGTGTTTTTCAACCTTGGCAACTCTAAGATGTGGGGACTTCAACTCCCAGAATTCCACAGCTAGCTGAGGAATTCTGGAAGTTGAAGCCCACATATCTTAAAAGTTGTCAGATTTGAGAAACGCTATTTTCGATGATGACAAGACCCAAGTGGAGAGAGAAACCAGTACTCAATATTTTTATGTCGCACTTGATTAATTTTATAACTCGATTGATAATACATTTTTAATGAGAAAACTAATCTGCCCGTAGAGATTTCCTTCCCTGGAAAAGTTTCTGTATGGTCAGTGAGAGAGAATATTGCTTAATTCAAATATTCACAACAAGCTAAATTGGTATTTACATTTCAGTCACACCTATTGCTAAAAATATTGCAAGTACAAACATAAAATTGTTTAAAACAAATCTGAATTATTTCCCTCTGACTACCTTATTAAATTAATACAGTGTAAAATGCTTATCCAGAAACATAACTATGCCTCCCAGCATTTCTTAAGTTAGAGAAATCTTGGTAACATGATTAAAGCAATTACTGTAAAAATTTATTAGAAAATTATTTATTAAGCAATACTTTTTATTGACATTACTCCAAATAGAAAGTAAGTTACTACAAGAGTTGCAAAGTATGCAATTCCAACAATAACCTGAAATAGTTGTCTTAATTAAGCCTTACAAAGAAGGTAAATCCTAAATTCCTAAATGTAGGTAGGGATATTAAATTAATAAAGAATATTCCATAATCATTTTTTATTAACAGACATAGCTGACAGAATTCTTCAAAGTAATACATTTTAATAGTTGATGCACTGTGAAAATCACAGTCTTCATGGACAATTAATAACAAGAAAATAAAGCAAAAATAAATAGTAGCACTCTAACTAAACAACTGATTAATGGTGATAATAACTTTCACAAATCTTTTTGGATTTTATTACAACAGTTGAAACTGAAAATCTGAATTTCAGGGAAGCTAAACTACTTGGACTAATTTTTTAATATGATATTTAAAATGATAAAGTAGAAAGAGAAGAAAATCTCTAGAAAAATATAGCTCTCATATGCTGATTGATAATAGATAGATTTTATATATGAAAGGTAATGCAGTACTATTACAATTATTAATATATTTAATTCAGCTTATTTAAAAATAGGAAAAGTAGAAAATTAAGTATAAAATCCAATACATTCAGTCCCACATTTCTGAACAAACTGTTCTTTATTCCCATTCTTAGGGATAAATGTTTATTTAAGACCATTTCATTGATAATCGATAAAAGAATGGATAAGCTTCCAAAATTATAGTATCATTTTTCCCCTCAGTATAAAAGCATACATTGTTCATTTTGTTTGCCTGTGAATTCCCAATTTTGGAGTTTATTATTCACAGAAAGTGTCTTCCAGGACAAAATTAGCATGTGAAATGATTCTATGGAAAGGAATCCATTACAGCACAATACACTGTATGAACAGACATTAAATTTTAAGCACCATTTCACCAATAGCTGAATTCATCTAAAAAGATGCCCAGATGTCCAACAGCTAGGCTATAATACTTTTTCTGGTAAATTAAACATGGATTTAAAAGTACAGAAGCATAGCACATAGATATAGCAATTGTCTTCCATGCCTAGAAATGCTTCTGAATCATAGAAAGCTGCCCGCTAACATTTCTACTTATTTCATTTTTATCACTATTGTTCCTTTTACAGGTAGTTCTTGATTTACAACCATTCATTTTGTGACTGAAGTTACAAGGGCAGTGAAAAAAGGGACGTATGACCATTTTTCACACTTACAGCAGGATTGCAGGTAGTCCTCAATTTATGACCACAACTGAGTCCAGAATTTATGTTGCTAAGCGAGAAATTTGTTAAGTGAATCACTGCAGTTGTTAAATTAGTGATACGGCTGTTAAGTGAATCTGACTTCCTCGTTGACTTTGCTTGTCAGAAGATTGCAAAAGATTATCACATGACTCCGGGACACTGCAACCGTCGTAAATATGAACCAGTTATCATCCATCTGTATGCAAATCACTTGACCATGGGGATGCTACAGCGGTCGTAAGTGTGAAGAATGGTCACAAGTCAGTTTTTTCAGTGCCGTTGTTAACTTCAAACAGTCACTAAATGAACTATTGTTAGTCAAAGACTACCTGTATTTTATATTCCTTACTTACATATATGGAACTGGAAATCACACTACTCTTCCTAATCATACATGCTAAACATTCAAATCAACAGTAAAAGATGACAGCCTATACACATCAATAGACAGCTTAAATACTATTTCAATAGCCTCACTTTTATTGTTGAAGAAGAACAAATTGCAGTCCTTTTAAAAAAATTCCTAAGGGAAAGAAAATTTTTTGGAAAGAATAAAAAAATAAATGTTATCCAGTGTTATGAAAGCATTCTCTGCACCCAATGAATTAATTTTGGCTGCATCTACCGTAAAAGCACCAATCTACACTAATCATCTGTCTCTATTTCTACCCCTTGTCTCTGATAATAAATCCTGTTTGATTTGGATGGATCACACTTGTTAATCCTTTTTAGAATCAGTTAGTAAGAATCTAGATATTTTTTAACATTCATTATACTTTCACTAAAGAAACCGTGATTAGTACAATAGGTAGGATGTGTATCTGATTTATGGATTACAGAAATGAAAGCTTGATTAAGAATAGTTTGTGGAGCATAAGTTCTGATAAAACCTGGAAGTCAAAATATCTGTATATGTCTCATAACTTTCTATTAAAGAAATCAGCATCTTAAGAGTTTTACCACTTGTCATCTTATTAGTTATAGTTTAACCCTTTCCATCTGGAAAGGCTCAGAAAGTAAGAAGGTAACTTTGACAGAGGAAAAATATTTTGTCATTCTTTGGACAAAAAGTTGAGGTTAAATGTATTCCTTCAAAGATTATACTTTAAAATTGCCCTGAACAATTAGAATAAAAATCCAGGGTTGCCCCATCCTATCCAAAATTCCATAAATACGTTGATGCAAAGTTTACTTTCGTGATGTGTTAAATTAATAAAATGCATTAAAGGACTTTGCAATTGCTGGACCTTTCGGTTTATTTATTTTTTATTATAAAGCCTTTATTTTTTTCCTATTTGCAACATAAGAAATAATTTGCTCTCTCGTATATAACTTGCATTATTCTCACTCAAACACGTATTATATTAAAAATATTTTTATCATAAACCACTTCCTAAGATTATTAATATTTAGCCAGGAATTTTGTTTAACATTTGAAAAAACATGCATGTCGATGAAGAACCAAATTCACTTGGCCCAGTAATCAACAATATAATAGGCTTGATAAATGTGTAGATATAAAATGGGTAAGCAAGCAAATACTCATAAACTGTCTCTTACAGAGAAAATACATATTTTTATTTTCCTGAACACACACGTGTGTATGTATGTATATGTATATGTATATGTATATAGTATATGTATATGTAGGTCTAGATGTGTTCTGGTCTTTTCCTGTGTAGGATAGAGAATATCTTGGCGAAGTTTTGGTGAGGTCTCACTCGCCATCTTCAGGCTGGTGCTTTTGGCTTCTTGCTAGTGTGAGTGAAGTGTGATCGAAGTTGCCTTTTCTCTGTAAATACTGGTAAATACACTCCCATCAGTATTTACAGATAAAAGACAACTCCGATCATGCTTCACTCACAATAGCAAGAAGCCAAAAGCATCAGCCTGAAGATGGCGAGTGAGACATTACCGAAATGTCGCCAAGATATTCTCTATTCTACATGGGAAAAGACCCGAACACATTTAGACCTACATACCGGTACCCGTGAAAATCTATGAAAATGTATACAATGGCCATCATAGAATTGTGGAGTTGAAAGGAACCACAAGAATACTCTTGTCCATTCTATGCAGTGTGCAGGACACCCAACTAAATTGTCATTGAAGAGATGATATTCTATCTTCTTAAGAATTTTCAGAGATGGAGAACCTACAAATTCTCTTGGTAGACTATTTTACAGATGTTATTGTTGGGAAGTTTTTCTTTATATTTAAATAAGCTCTAGATAGCTCCAATAAGTACCATCATTTCTGGACCTAGTTTTAACGGTAACGGAGAATAGTTCTTGATCATCTTTGTTTATGGAACCCTTTCATGCACTGGAATCATATCTCATCTTAGCTTTCTTTTTCTCCAGACTAGTATTTTTGAAGCTTGGCAATTTGAAGATGTCCAGAATGATAGTTAGGGAATTCTGGGAATTGAAATCTACACTTATTCAGGTTGCCAAGAATGAAAATTCTTCCAGACTAAGCTTCTCAGGACCAGCCATAGTGCATGTCTTCAGGTCTCTGTATCATCTTTGTCTCCATTCTCTAAACCTATTGTAACCTATCGGTATGTCTCTCTGCAAATGTGTGGTATCTAATATTCCAGGTCTATTCTCACCAGTTGATAATAAATGGAAATAAGGATTCTCTCTGATAGAATGCTTCTTCTAAGGTTGATGAAAATTCTAGCAATTCTCATGCTTAGCTTGTTGTCAGTGACCACATCTTTTCTAAATACAGTACTTGTACTTCATAAATCACCAGTCCGGTTTGTGTGCCCTACAAATTTCCTCACTATATGCAATACAGATTTCTCCCTAGTGTTCCAGTCTAGCACAGCTTTTCAATCTGATCAAATTAGATTGCAATCTCATCTTATCATCCTCCATGTTGGCCAGGCTTTCCAATTTTGAGTCATCTACAAATCCAATAAGAAACTAATTATCAAGAACATCAGTAAAAAGGCTGAACAACACTGATGCCTACATCTACCACCCAGGTTCATTAAACAGTTATACCAATTAAATGGCTATATACTAATATATGAACATTTTACATGATCTTTTTTCCTCCAAATTTTAAAAACCCAAAGATACTTTGATTGCAGTTTTCTATTCAGTACCACTTCTACTATCTTAATTTCCCTTTTGAGATGTGGTAACTAACTGGCACAGACTATAATTCTGTGCCAATTAGTAGGTGTACATAGTTTGTGGATACTGATAATTTTATTTTCAAGCTATGCTGTCTGAGGAATTCTGGGAGTTGAAGTCCACAAGCCTTAAAGGAACCAAGGTTGAAGACCTCTGCTTTATAGCATTTTTTTAAGAACAGAGAATAAACTTTCATCACTTGACCTTAAGTCATTCCCACAGTAACACTAACTGGTAGTAGGAAAACTAAATTTCCTGTTTTAGGCAAATAACAGGAAGCAGGCAAAGATATTCACTCTGACAAACCTCAGCAAGGACAGTAAATCGGTAGGATTTGAAAATGGACTCTGTATCACGGAGATGGAAATATTTGACACTAACACTACAGAGAAATGGTTGGTGAAATAGACAGATTTTGCTGAAATGGATCAATTGACTTCTTTGTACATAGAGAGAGGCCATTATCTACATTATTAGTGACTAAAAGCATCTAATGGACTTTTTTTGGGTAAAAATGATAAGAAATGAACTTGTCAGAGAGGATAAAATATGAAAGGAATGGTATTATGATGTAATTTGAGAGAGAGGTTAAAATATATAATATGTTATGAAGAATGTGAAAAATCACTTCTTCGTATCTTTTTCTTTCTTTTCTGTTTCTGCACTTTTTGCTTTTTTATTTTTTTTCTTGTGTGTGTGTGTGTGAGTGTGTGTGTGTGTGTGTGTGTATGAGAGAGAGAGAGAGAGACAGGCAGACAGACAGGCAGACAGGCAGAGACACAGAGAGTGGATGAGGGAATTGTGATACTTTGGGCCCTGTTTAATTATGATCAGTTTTCACTGAAGGTTGTTTCAGTTTTAGGAAAAGTTTTGCCCACATGAAAGAAACCAGAAACACTGAGGTTTGGAGAATTACCAGTCAATATTTTGCACTCTCCTATTTGCAACGATTTGCTTATTTTCTTCACTTTTTGCTGGGCTAAAGCTTTAAATCACAAAACATGGTTGCAGCCTGTAGCTGCTTGCTTCCTGAATCATCTAATGATCACATCTACAATAACTACAGCAAGCTCAGGGTCAAAAGCACAAAGAAAATCTTCCTACAGCTCTAGAGTTTATGCATCCTCAAACAGAGGTTGATTTCAAGAGGTTTTTCTCCATTTTAAAAAGATGCACTGTTAGTTAAATCTTCTATGGATAATGAAAAACCTCATGCTAATTCCTCCGCCAGGAGGGCAGTTACAAACAATTACAAGGGAATAGGGAAAGGTTTTTTTGAAGTGAGAATGGGTGGGCATGGAGGCCTGGCTGGCACCTCCTTAAAGAAACCGTGTTATTTCCTAAGCTTGCAATGAAGTCACCCCCCTTCCCAGCTAGTCCTCAGCTTACGACCACAATTCAGCCCAAAATTTCTGTTGCTAAGTGAGACATTTGTTAAAAGAGTTTTGTCCAAGTTTATGACCTGTCTTGTCACAGTTATTAACTGAATCACTGCACTTGTTTAATTAACAACATGATTGTTAAGTGAATCTGGATTTCCCCTTGGCTTTGCGTGTCAGAAAGTTAGAAAAGGTGATCACATGACCCGGAGACTCTGCAATACTCATATGAGGCACGTACCAAACATCTGAATTCTGATCACATCACCATGGGAATGCTGTAATGGTTCTCAGCATATAAAACGGCCATTAAGTTACTTTTTTCAGTGATGCTGTAACTTCCATCAGTCAACGAACTGTTGTAAGTCAAGGACTATCTGTACATGCTTGAATTAAGGAAGTGTCAACAGCCCACCTGCATCTTAACTCTGAATATATTTTCCGACACCCATGAGCCCAGAAACGGACACGCATTTTTTAAGGAGGCACCAGGAAGCATCTCTTCTCTCCATTTCCCAAGGATTCCCACATACCCTCACAAAATGTAATGTAGATACTCAACTTGATGTAGAAACCTACTTTAAATATAGTTCAGAAATGCACTGCTCAGAAGGGTCATTACCATTAACCTGTCAGACTTTCATTGCACCTATGATTAACTGTAATTAATCATCACAATTAAAAAAACCCTCCCCAGGTAGTCTTCGAGTTACGACTGCAACTAAGTCCAAAATTTATGTTGTTAAGTGAATTTTGTACCATTTTATTACCTTTCCTGCTACAGTTGTTAAATGAATCACTGCAGTTAAGTTAGTAACATGGTTGTTAAGTCAATCTGACTTCCCCATTGACTATGCTTGTCAAGTGGTTGCAAAAGGTGATCACATGACACACACACCCAAGAAACTGCAACCATCTTTTTATGAGGTGGGTGCCAAGTGTCTAAATTCTGATCACATCGCCATGGGGATGCTGTAATGGTTTAAGTGTGAAAAATGGTCACAAGACACTTTTTTGAGCCTTGCTGTAACTCTGAATGGTCACTAAATGAACTGTGATAAGTCAAGGACTATCTGTAAATAAATCACTTCCAGGAATGTAAGTGGTTTGTAGATTTTCTTTCATTTAGCTCGTAGAGAAACCTTACATTTTAGCAACAGCTTTTGAGAGTAAAGTTGACCTATCCCAGGGATATTTATGGTGGCTGAGGAATTCTGGGAGTTGAAGTTTTACGCAGTTTCACGTTGCTGTAATTGAGAAACACTGACCCACTCTCTAACTGAATAGGAGGAATGGTGCATTTTTGTTCTTGTAGAGATAATCTAAATTTCAGCAGGCCTTTGAAGAAATTATATACTATGTCATCCTCTAGCCTCTTTATGGATTCTACTAATGACGTCTGCAACATGCATTCATTTCTTCCATCAATTCCAATATGCAAACTCCAATGTGAATTTCTATGTAGCTAAATTGATGTTATTTACACAAAGGAATGGATATCCACAAAGATTTGGGGTTTCCAAAAATCCAGAACATATTTTTTAAAAAGCAAAAGAGACGTACAAGAACTGACCCACTCGGTAGAACACTACTGATTGACTTTTGAATAGAGAAGGATATATTAAAATATTTTGCTGCCATTCCCACATTTATTTTAATAGTACACAAGTTATTACGCACAATAAGTATGAGTAACACAATATGTATGCCATTATTCACTAGTAAATAACATTATAAATAATGCATAAACATCAAATAAATGCAGGCTGTGCAACAGCAGAATTGCCTAGTGGATTGTTCTCTGCTGTTATTTATTTATGTGCATTCCAGCATTAATGTATAAACCAGAGTCCTGAATTACATTATTTTTCTTTGCAAATAAGATGTTATATTCTAAGAAGAAGATTGTGAGGTAATCATTTTCTAAGATCGACTGGTAAATCCAACATTCCTATCTATCTTCAGGCTGTATAATTTTATGCTACAAATACATTCAAGCTACATGCAAATTTCAAGCCTGAGGAAAAAATGTTGTCTTTCGTTTGGCTTTGGACAGCTAAAACCAAGTTTTTCCCCCCTGGCAATTTAAGCAGCTAAGATAGAATTGATGCAGTGATGATAACTCAAAACATTTCTTTTGGAGAATTAAATCTTATCCTACTAAATGAAGGAACCTCAAGACATACAGGATATCATGAAATACAATGATGTAAAGTGAAAACATTGTTCCTCTAAAAAAGAAAAGTCCTGATAACAAACAAAACTATTCCGCCAAATCCAGATCAAATATATATATATATCAGGAAATGGCTTTTTCCACAACACAACAAGCTTCGGAAAGAGACAATGCATTTCTATTCGCTATAATAACAACACTCCTCTGGAAAATGAAAAACAAAACAAAACAAAACACCTCAGCAGTTCCAGAAAATAACTGAACTTCCTTTAAGGCAAAGTCCAGAAAGTCATGCAATCATTCCTATGAATATGTAATGCAGTGATGCTTATTTCATCAGTGGTCAGCCAAATATAAAAATATTGAGCACAAAAATAAAATAAAATGTGTGAGATAAAATACTAATATAATAAGAAGTCAATAGTTCAAACCTGGGCATTTGACTGTCCCTGTCTAGCCCACGGTAGCAGTAGGGGACAGTCCCCTCTCCCTACATCAGTCCCAGTTTCTCATATGGCTACTTGGGATTTAACTGCCCACTCCTACGATACTTTAGCTCTACATATGAAATTGAACATATTCTAGAAACATCACAGAATCCTTCCCTCTTCACTATGTGAATGGGCCCTGAGATATGTACTTAATGTTCTGGAAACAGTATTCACTAGAGACATCCAGGAATAGGAAAGAACTAAAAATTGTGAAGACCAGATAGCAATTTTCCTCGAGGATCAGTTCTAATCAACAACCAAAAGAGGAGAACTGTTAGAATAACAAGCAGGACCAGCAAGAAACATCTAATCTTCAGAATTATATATTATAGAGTGTTAGGCAAATTTATATTGCAAATTTATTTTACACATACATGGAATCCATTAGGAATTCATAGAACTGATTCAGGAAATAGCTGATACTAGTATCATTGACCACTGAAAACATGGGATGATGAAAATTATAATTTAAACTTCTGGTAAGGACTTTGGCAGGAGGAGGCTGATCAAAAATTCTATCGGTTAGCCATGATAGTAGCTACCTTTTATGATTTTTAAAAAATGAAAATAATTTTAAGCAGCTCTCAGTAATATACTTTTTCTCGCCTCTAACTTTGAACTATCCAAATATAATTTGTGGAACAAATAAGTAAAGAGCAGCTACTGATCCTCTAGGTACAGAACATTCAAAAAGTAAGAAGAAACTGTTACAGTAGAAATGAATAACAGGTGGTTAAATGATATCCATATATTTATGTGTTAAATTTTCAATAAAGACATGCTTTATGTGGGAAAAAAAGAAAAGAAACATTAATACGTCGAGAGAAGTGAAATGAAAGGGTGAAATTTATTTACCGAACTTATATCATAGTTGCTTCACCTAGCCTGGCATACCTTGTGAGATTCAGCAGGGGTTGGATCTGAATTTCCTCACAAAGAGCTAATCAACTTTTCTAACTGAACCCTGGGCTCTTTAGATTGAATCCACAAAGGAAATAGCAAGCAAAGTCTACTGACCAATGCAATTTTCCTGCCACTGGCCTAGCCATATTTTCACTTTAAGCGTGTTCTAGAAAACAGTACTTATTCCATAAAATATGCTATTTTATCCCATATAGAAAAAAAAGATCAACAAAATTCATTTTGTTATAAGGCAGGAACAAAAGGAAGCAGTCAAAATTCATTGCTAAAGCTGTGATGAAACAGACAGCAAATCTTGATGAAATGGAAAAGATCCTTAAAATCTCTAGGTTCGGCCATCTATGTTTTAGATCCATGTTCTTCTAATTACCATAGTTAAAACCTGGCAGGAAACAACACATGATTAGGTCTAAGGCTCGTGAAGGAAGGAGACAATTCCTTTACACAAATAGATTACTTTTAGATCAAGTTATAACTCTGACAACCTTGCTGATAAGCTTTGATTGAATCAAGATGAAAGTAGAGCATCCATCCTGGTCTTTCATAATCATAATAATAATATCTTTCTGGGTCAGCTCAGGGGACTGGAAGTTGTGCTGCTACTCTCCTCATTCTTCCAAGGTTGGTTTCAGTCTGCGTCGATAGAATGAGCGAGGTCTAGCTCTAGACATATTATAGAATGTGGCAGAATGGATTCCCTGGTTGGAAGGGGCACATTGGAGAGAAATAATAGACAACTCAATCTGGATATTTTGTACGTGACCCTTTCTAATAGTTCTCAGATACTGTATATGGTAGATACGGGTAGTAGGGTGTTTCTGTTTGACAAAATTCTATCTTATAGCTGTGGAAACAATAAAGAACTCAGAATGGAAGAATAACCACACCATTCATGGTTTTTTGGGCATGA
>JANHFO010006467.1:61467-73681 GCA_032468095.1 Pareas carinatus | reverse complement strand
TATTCTACTCTACTCTACTCTATTCTTATTCTATTATTTCTACTCTACTTATTCTATTCTATTCTACTCTACTCTATTCTTATTCTAGTTATTCTACTACTCTGCCTATTCTATTCTATGCTACTTTACTTATTCTATTCTACTCTTATTCTAGTTATTCTACTACTCTACCTATTCTATTCTATTCTATTCTATTCTATTCTTATTTCTCTCTTCCACCACCACCCCGAATCTTCTGACAGGAAATCCAACTTTCAGATTTAATCAATTTCCAAGCTTAAATTTGTTTTCTTGTGGTTGGCTTTCTAGACCGTCTTTTGAAAAAAGATATTCTTTCTTCCTTTCCTCTTGATTCATGTAAAAAAGAGGATGGTTCAGTCTTCCCAACAACCAGCAAACTGTTTTTGGGAGACAAGCCAGACTTTGAATCATGTGACTATTTCTGCAGTTTTCTCGAAGGCCATATCTCCTATAATTCCACAGCTGAAACACGGCATTTATCTACACTCCTCAGTTAGTTAATCTGGTAGTGATTTTCACCCCCTCTTAGTTGATTCGCTTTTATCTCCTAGTAACATACTGTGTGAATTATGCTGAGCTATAGTGGCCATTTTAAAAATTTTAATGACATTGATAAATGAAATAAAAACCCACTTTTGGCCACCAGTAACTACAGGGAAATATTCATGTGGGGTTTTTTTAAATGGAAGATCTGACACTGCTCTTTTTTTTAAAATGTTGTTACCTCTTAATCTGTTCTGACAGTCCCTAACTCAAATATTAAGTCAATCCTGACCCTGCTTAGCTTTTTTGGAATAAAACATGGTTGTTCAAATGTCGTGAATTTAGTTCTTGTTTTTTTAAAGTATGCTTCATGTTGTGTTCTCAGTTCAGTAGGCATTGAAGAATCGGATTGTATAACACAGTTTATTGCAGACATAACAACACATGCTAGTCAGCAAGCAGTATCTCAACAGAAGCAGCAAAGACTGCTGCACAACAAGCTTATATACAAAATGGCCCCTAGGTGGCAGCCAATGGGCAATTGACATTTTCCCATGCTAAGGACCCCTGGAGACAGGCAGTATGAGCCTGCTCAGGCTTCAACTAATTTAGGGCAATGACTAAGCAGAACATATATTAAACTTAATACATGACACCAACAATGTTAAATTGGGTTGCTGGAAGGCTAAGAAAAGCCTACTCACTTACCCAATCCTGCCATTAAGTGATTCTGCTCAACACAGAAGAAAATCAGGACCTGTAAAGCAAAATCATTGGAAAGAGAGTAGGACTTTGGTAAATCATTGAATTCACACTTCCACTAGTCCTCAAAATCCAGCAGTTTGGTTCTCAGGGGAAATAAACCAAAACATTAGTCAGGCTGATCAGCAGATGCCCCCCCCCAAAAGTGGCAGGTCAGTGGGAAACCAGTAGTCCAGTTCCTCCAAGCTAAATTAGTATGCTGATCAGGCAGGAAATATGAAAAGTTCCCTGGGTTACACGTTAAGTGACCCAAAACTGGATACAAATTTCCTGCCCAGGATACAGGGAGTTTTGCAAATTAGAAAAATGGGAAAAGATCTGTTTCCTTCCAAGTTAATGGAAGAGAGATCATAGGACTTGTGCAGCTTTCAATCTCTAATATTAGAATAAATTGTTTGCATGAATAAACATGATAGTTGTCTTCCGATACTTGAAAGGCTGTCGCAGAGAAGAGGGAATCGATGTATTCTCCATAGATGAAGAAACATTGAGTGGAAGCTGGTTAGGAGAGAACCAATCTGGAAATAATGAGGAATTTCCTAACAGTAAGAACGGTTAATCAATAGAACTGGTTGTCTCTCTGGGTTCTAGGTGCACCATCCAAGAAAATACTGGATGATCATTTGTCTGGTATAGTATAAGGACTCCTGCCTTGGGCAGAAGGTTGGAGTCCATTCAAGAACCTCCAAGGTCCATTCTAGCTCCATGATTCTGTTTGATTACTCCGTCACCTGCATCAGCAGTTATTTATTCCAGTGAGATAACAACCAATCATTAGACCAGGATGTCAGCACTGCATCCATGCTGAATTTAATTGCAATAGTTGTACAGTTAGAGTAACCAAGCTACTATAGTTCTTCAGCAAACAAGTAAAATTTCATAATCTGGAAGTTAGCATTCTTGTTGGGCAAATTCACAAAGTTTCCTTGATTTTAGTAATCCTCTCTAAAGGTGGTGGAACTAAAGGGCCACTTTATAAGGTTACATACATCAAGAAATCCCTGCTCTTGCTTTCTTAATAGAAATAGAATGTCTTAAAGTGTTAACTTTTATCCCTATCTTAAATGGTAATGGGGGGCTTTTTTACCCTTCCATGTTTCCTTAATTCAAGGGGGGGACAAAGCAATCACTTTCTGTGCACATCTATGCAAGCTATTAAGTAAATGCTGCAGAGCAAAATGTCTTCTTTTTTATCAATCCTTCACAAGATAGATGGATAGATATTACTTTTCTAACAGAATAATCTTTTCACCAACATCTTATGCGTACAATTTTTAAGAAAAACCCTAGAGAATGAAAAGTTTTAAATTCATTCTACTTATAAGATAAGCCTCCAACAAGATGCCACAATACTCATGAATTCACTGCCAATGAGATCCTCTTGTGTGCGGCAGGAGATTTGTAAACAGAGTTCTGCAATGCTATACTTTGGTTTTCAAACTGATTAGCATTAAACAACTCACAAAAAAGGGGATTACCTTCTCATATAAATGAAATGAAATGAAATGGATATCAATGAAATTTCTTGGATTTAATTTCAGCTAGTCTGGAGCTGCTGTGAGGTGTGTCATGGGAAATAATGTTCTGAACAGCTAAATGGAAAGGCTTTATTTTTATTTGAAGGAAACACACAGACACCCACATAACACACACACACACAAACACATAGAGAGAGTTTGTTGAATTCATCCACTTCTTTCTAAGATGTCCTGGTTAAGGAAAATGGAGGACTAGTAGGGAGAGGGGAAGATTTAGAAGTTGCACAGTTACAAGACTGCTTCATTTTTTTCCTCTTAGACAATCTGTACTATGGGGGGAAAGCATGTTACCAAATTATTTTAAAAATAAATGAGTGGGAATACAAATCTCTCAACCCCCAACATATAACAGAGTAAACCAGATACTTTGATTGTTGAATAATATTTCCTCAGTCTATCCTTACACCAAAAGCCAAAACAATTAAATGCCTTTTAAGAATCTCTCATATTTTCTAAGGAAAAAAAAAAGCAAAATAGCCAAAGCCACATAATTTGACCATGTGATGCTTTCCCTTGCCTCTTTGTGCTTTTACTGTATTATTTTGATAGTCACTTTTTGTTTCCTGTGCATTTAATAAGTTCTGATTTTCAGCTTGCATCAATGATTGTTCTTGGCTATGTCTTTTGCATAATCAGCCAATGCAGGCTTTTCTTCTTTGACATTTTATTTGACTCGAAGAAAATCTCTGCCTCCATTTCTGTGGGGTGGGCGTAATCAATATCGCTATGGGGGATGTAATGCATCGTGAATACTTTTCTTGTCTTTTGAACCAAGCTCTCCAGTTCAGCTTGTGTCCATTTATTATTTGCATCGCCTCGTATCATCCTCCACAATTGTTCCAAATTGTCTCACAGGAACAGAGCTGGTCAGGAAGATGCAGAAGGAAGAGTAAGCTAGGCAAGCATTTATATAGTAAAGAAAAGCAAGACACTGCTATATATATATACTAGGACAAGCTGAACAAGTAAATGTGACTTATTGCCATTTTGTCCTGAGAAAAGCTCAGTGCTGTGAATGTGAATAACTGAAAATGCACGAACAGATTTTTTTTGGTAGAAAAGCAAGTTTAGTATAGAAATACAAGGAACAATCAAGTAGATTCCTTTATGGACTGGCTTTATCTTACTATCTTCCCCCCTGCCCACTGTGCTTTGGTTCTTGTAATGTATAAAAGTCACTTTTGCCTCTTTAGGTGAATATTCCTCAAATGGTGCTTCTGACTAGATATAGTGCCGTGTTGTTGTGTCACAGTAATGCTTGAACATGGGACATGCCAAGCTGTGATTCTACCTGTGAATGTGGAGAAAACTGTCAAATGCAACTTACTGTTGGAGGAGAGTTGAAATGAGGGGACTCCTTGGTGCATTCTGAGTTTGCTTGTTTTCTTGCAGACATTTCATTACCCAAAAAACTAAGTAATATCAGTACCGATGATGCTTCCAGACATAATGAAATGTCTGGAAGAAAACAAGCTCAGAGAGTACTAAGGATCCCTTAAATGCAACTTAAACAGTCAAAAGGAGTGGATAGTTTTTGGATTCTTGAGCTTTCAGCCCAGCCAATTCCAGTCAGCATAGCCAGGGGAAACGGATAAGGAGAGTTTTAGACAAAAATATCTAGGGCACCATGTTGTTACTTCTGGCTTATCAGATGCCCAGGGAATGTGTTGGAAAATATATCCAATACAAGAATCAGGTAATCCCCCCTTTTTCCCTAGCTTTATTAGCACCACTGTTTCTAAGAAGCAGGTAAGAATAGAATACAGTTCTTCTCACTTTGGGAGCTGACTCACACTTGCTCTGTCACACCTGTCTTTATATACTGAGAAGTATAACAAGAACACAGAGAGAATACAGTAGAAGGAAGCATTTCTACATTTGGGCCTGATGCTTCTGAATTTCTCTTGCAGGTTTGAAAGAGATTTTTAACTTGCAAAAATCATAGCTTTATGAAGGGGTTTGTGAATGTTTCCTGGAAGGGCCCCATTGGGCTCATGTGGTTCCTAAAAAACCAAGAACTCAAAAACAAACAAACCAGTGAAGTAGCTCAGAATTGGATATTGCACACAGTGCTACCATTAGTTCGGTACGTGTACCTGCAATTTTATTTTTGGAAAGGTATATTTAGGGAGCATGGAAGATATCATTAAAATGCTAGTCCCAAATGTCCCACTGTTCAGAAACATGTAGATGTTTGGAAGCTGGTTGAAAATGCATAATGGTGCCTGGTAATTAAAACAAGATTTGCACTGGGTAGCTAATTGGCTTCTTTTTAGCATTCACATTAACATAGGATAATAGAGTTGGAAGAAGGCCTTGGAGGTCTTCTATTCCAACTCCATGCTCAAAGAAGAGACCCTGTGCTGTTTCAGACAAATGGCTGTACTTTTTGAAAGCCTCCGGTGATGGAACACCCACAATTTCTGAAGCCAAGTTGTTCCAGGCAACATATGCCTTCTGTTGTTATAGGGCTCATTTCTACCGTTCCATAGAAATTGAAAGTGTCCTGAGATAGTGAAATTTGGGTCAATCTTAGATTCATTCTTGCATGTATTATCACAAAGATTGATTTCAGAGATATTATTCTACAAATAGGCACAACTATTTGGCTGTCATGAAACTAATTACAAGGGTGTTCTAAGATCTTTAATTTTGCAGATGTACTCCAGGGCTGTGAAAAAGTGTTGCTTTCCTGATGTTGGCACCCTACAGATTTCAGCACTCACAGCACAAAATGCCCAAGGGCTATTAAGGCTATTCAGCAACCTCTGTAGGGTACACCCATTATACTCTTCTGTTAAGTAAACATACATGTTGTTCATTCCACCCCACTTGACTTTCTGTCCAGAGCAGAGGTGTCCAACCTTGGTCCCTTTAAGGTTTGTGGACTTCAACTCCTAGAATTCCCCAGCCAGTTCTCTGGTCCAGCAAACTATCCAGCTTTTCTTCTCCATAGTTCTGCTCTCTGCTGTTCTGTATTTGTTTAAGTAGACATAACTTATTCATTGGGTCTAAGCAAGTACTGTCTTTCCCATAATAATAGAACAGTGGGGTTTTCAGAATAAACAGAAGGAAATACTTCTGTATATGGTTAAACAAAGGAACTTACTGCCATGAGATGTAGTTGATACTTATCAACTTGAATGACTTAATGTTGTGTATGTCAGTCAGAGTACAAAGAAGGGGAAGTTAGAAGCTAAATATTTATTCAATACTGTAATATTGTAGTAGATTTCTTTTCTCCCTTTTTCTTTGTTTTTTTCTGCTAGGCAATTTATCTTTAAATAAGACAATGAAGATATTGGTATTCAACTCAGAAATTTAAGAGAACTTATCGTCCTTTTCTATTTTTGTTAAAAGGAACTCAATATATTCTGTTTTTTTCTGGTCAATCCTTCACCAACAATCGACTCAGTGCTAGGTGATTTCTGTTATGATTTCTCTATCTAATTATTGATATTATGTTCATTATTTTCTTTTTTTCTTATTTTTAATGATTAATTGTATTTAAGTAATAGTTGCTAGGATTTTAAAATGGGAGGCAATCTCACACGTGTGTGTTTTTTAAGTGAAATACATAACTTTCTTCTCATTCCTATCGTAATACATAAGTCATAGGCACAACCAGTAACAAGCCTATAATATTCTGTGTACTTGGTATTGCAGTTCTATGAACTAGCAGAATAGCATCTTGATAAGAACATAATATTTTGGTTTGGGTGTAAAGAATTTCCCTATTCAGTATTTCAGAGTCCAAAAATTCAATCCTGTGTCTATTCAGAAATAAGCCTGACCTCTGAAAAAGGCTTATTTTCTAGTAAAACGTATTTAGTTTTGCTACCATGACTGTCATGAAATAAGTCAAGGTCAAATAGACTTTTGTGTTCCACATCTACCAGTTCTGTTATTTAGAAAATCATGTGGTTTTGTCCAGGGGTTGCCAATCTTGGCAACTTTAAGACTTGTGGACTTCAACTTCCAGAATTCCATAACCAGCGTGCTGACTGGGGAATTCTGGGAGTTGAAGTCCACAAGTCTTAAAGTTGTCACATTTGGCAACCCCTGGATTAGTCTGTCTTAACATGTTTTATCCTTGGCTTTTTATGTTGCAGAGCTTCATCTCACAACAATAACCTTGCTTTTACCTCCTCACTTACATAAAGCGCAATCAAAAGGCAAACAGTAACTTAGCATTACATGGCAAACCATAACACCACTTTAAGGCAACCACTAACAAGAATGAAACAGGAAAGCTTCTTCCCTCCCTTGCTCTGTTTAGATTTGGTGGCCAAAGCCTTTGATCCTTTTGCATAAAATAGGTACATAATAAAAAGTGAGTTCTGTTTACATTAAAACCTACAGGTTTTGCTTAGCCTTTTGGGCTTTAAGCCTAAGATAAAGAGTGTATTAAAAGGCTATGAGAGAGATACAAAGAGAGGGATCTGTTTGTAGAGGGTAAAACAAACAAACAAGACATAGACAGCAATAAATAAATAAATAAAAATGAAACACGAATCCTCAACATGGTCCTAAACGGTTTCAGAGGCATAAGGCTGAAATGTAAATGTAATCCTCATAGATTAAATTTTTGATGAAGATCACACTTTGGGGGAAAAGGCCAGACCTTTGATGCAAATGCTAAGAATTGAGAAACTATAACTTTGCATCAGAAGCTTGCAATACTGGATTATGTTTATTTGATAATCATTTGTGGCATTTCTCTCATTCATCCTTCAAGGAGTATCTCTTATATCCTCTAGATCTCTAAATTCTATAAGCAAGGGTATTGAAAAGAGGTGTGTGTGTATGTGTGTGAGTGTGTATGTAGAAAGTCAAGATGGTGGGTGTAAGTAGATCACATGATTGAAGCCCCTACTCCCCATTGCTTTTATACATGCATTGCTTTGGCTCTGTCTGCCATTTTGAATTCCAAAGCCCCACCCTATCAATGCCTCTATTAGATAGCTAGGTTGAGGAACACTTAACTAAACTCCAGGTCAATCCACCATGAGGAATTTGGTCCTTCTATCCCTAATCTAGTACTGTATCTCAACCAACATGGGCATGTCACTCCAAAGTCACTTCAACTTCAGGCAATAAAAATGGCAGTGTTGGTCTTCTCATCCTGAGGTGGATGCATGTATGTATGTATGTATGTATGTATGTATGCATATATGTTTTTGTAGATTTTCACGGGTGCAGGTATGTAGGTCTGGGTGTGTTCGGGTCTTTTTCTGTGTAAGGTTGAGAGTATCGTGGTGACGTTTTGGCAAGGTCCCACTCACCATCTTCATGCTGGTGCTTTTGGCTTCGTGCTGGTATGAGCAAAGTGTGTTCGGAGATGCCTTCTCTCTTTAAATACTGGTACACATACACATACATTGGACAAACCAACAGGAGAGCAAATGCACGCATTGCAGAACACAAGAACGCAGTCAGAAAGGAAAAAAATAACTCTTCCCTCTTCCAACACCATGTATGTGGAAGTGGGAACTTGTCGAAACGTCGCCAAGATACTCTCAACCTTACATGGGAAATGACCCGAACACACCCAGACCTACATATGTATATATGTGCATATATACACATACAGTATTTACAGATAAAAGGCAACTCCGATCACACTTTGCCCAGACTAGCAAGAAGCCAAAAGCACCAGCCTGAGGATGGCAAGTGAGACCTTGCCGAAATGTCGTCAAGATATATGCCATGTGTTATGATTAATATTTTTTTAAATAAAGCATCACTTCACTAAAATTAGCAAAGTAAAAGCAATATTATTTAATTTATGTCTCATCTTTATTATTTTTTTACAAATTACTCAAGGTGTTGAATGTATCCAACACACCTACCTCCTCCTTTTTCTCCACAAAAACAACCCTGTGAAATGAGTTGAGCTGAGAGAGAACGATTGGCCCAAAGTTACCCAGCTGGCTTTCATGGCTAAGGCGGGACTAGAACTCACAGTCTCCTGGTTTCTAGCTTGGTGTCTTAACTAGGCTACTAGACCACACTAAATCTTGGACCCTGTGCCTATCCTTAGCTCACCTATTGTAGTCTTCCTCTAAAAATGTTAAGTGTGGCTATCTTCTCTTCCACTACTCTAGTCTCTAGAATATTGTCTCAGAGAAACCTAGCTGGCGACTGAGGAAATGCTTTTGCAGTATGATGGGAATGTCACTTTTATGTACATACAAATACACCCACCCACAGCACATATATTTATAGGAATACTGTGAGATGCTTCACATCTCTTGGTTTCTCTACCCAATGTTCTCTTTGGCACCGGATTTCCATCATTTCACACAGCAGCTGGTTGTCACAGAACTGTTTGAGGATCATCTGGACACTAAATTGGAGATAATTAAAAAGTTGATGAAATAAATACAAGATTAATAAATTAAAGTTTGTCACACAGTCAGCCAGATGTTCAGACTGGATTTGGCATTTTTATCAATCTATTCAGTCTTTCCTGATGACCTGGGTTAGGCAGATGTTGAAGTTTGATGGTGTTAAAGGCATGATTGCAGGATGTAAGCTATTCCAATTAAAGCTGCCTTTTGCAATTGACCGAAAGTAATAGTGCTCTGTTCTGCTCATGAGATATAGCCCATTTGGGGGCAATAGGCTGACTCTGTAAACTGCTTATAGAGAAGGCTGTAAAGCACCATGATGCGGTATATAAGTCTAAGTGCTATTGCTATTTCTCTCAGGGAAGCTGGCTCAAGCCATAGGAAAATTGTTTATATTGATGAAATTTAAACAACCAGAAAACTAAACAGGAGTAGCGGATGAGTATCATTTCAACATTCCACTTGAAGTGAACGAAAGACTTTTCTAAAGAGCCAAGCCATCATTACTCTTTGAAAAGGTGAGGTAACAGTTTTCAACTGGATATACTTCTACCTCCGTGGTTGAGGCAAAGTCCTGTGTGAGGTACACACAAAAAAACCAGCAGCGGCATTTTTTTTTCCTCTTGACCCCCAAATGACAACCCAAATATTTGGGGAGGTTATTCCATGGTCAAGCATCCCCTTTGATTATGTAGAGACTGCAATTCCTATAGGTGAATATCAGTTTGGGGCAAGCTGTTCTACAGTAGGTAGTATATAACTATGGAGATTCTCAATCATCCAAGTCATGGTTGTCCCAAAGGTGCTTTTTCTAAAAGGCAGCTGGACTTTCTTGGGTTTTTTTTTTCGTTTGAAAATGTTTCCCTTGTCATCCAAGAAGAAGAACTGAAGAAGCTTCTTGGATAAGAAGCAAAATGTTTTCAAACGGGAAAAAAAAACTCCAGGAAAATCCAGTTGCCTTTCGAAACAAGCACCTTTGGGTCTAGATATTATAGTTAAAATGGCGAAGGCACATCACCCTCCCCCTAATTGACAGTCTTGCAGGGAAATTTTAGGCACAAAACCCACTTAGTCAGTGATTTTTGTGAGCAAGAAGAAACCAAGTGGACTTTGACAATAGATTTTTTAAAAATTATTCATTATATTTATATGCCACCTTTCTTGCTGCCCAGCCAATATTCTGTCTCCAGACCACTGAAGGCCTTAAACGTAAACCTATTCCTAAATTTGTTCCAGAGGCACACCGGTAAATACTGTGGCTATAATGATAACAAAGTGATGAGTTAATAGTCTCTTGCTATTTTTTTTCTGAGACATTCCAAGCCTTTTTCAAAGAGGAGCATGCTGTAACAATCTAATCTGGATGTCGCAAGGTCCTGGGCTCCCAGCTTAATGTGGAAAATTTGATGGAGCTGCCATCTAAACCCATTATAGCATTCCTACACAGAAAACATCTGGTCACAGGAAACCGAGATCCTTGTGTGTAAATCATGCTATAAAATAATCCTGCATGTGTGTATACATAAACACTGAGACCCTGGGACGAATTTTCTGTTCATGACATACTGTGGGCAGGATCTTTTCTTCACCAATGAAGAGTCTGTTATTTTTAAAAGATGGTCCAACAATGTCTACAAACCCAGAGTCAGGTCAATATTTCATCTTCAGCCAGCTCTTATTCAAGCTGCAACTCCTGTTAGCTTGCAGTCAATTGTAATAACGGAGGGAGATAAAGGTAAGTAATGCACCGTCTCCCCCCACCCCTACTGAAATACTGACGGCCATATATCTGGTAATTTGATGCTTCATAAATGCAATCTTCTTGTTCAGTATTTGACAGGCCTGGCTGTCTCATTTATCTGCCTGCCTGTTCGCGAGCAGCAGTATATATTGTATGCGAGTGTATGGCTTTGTGGGGGCGGAGATGTGAAAAATAAAAATAACAGCTAAGGAGGGAACAGAATTGCTCAGGCAAAATGGTTCTGTTTCTCTGTTTCTCGGACTCTTTTTCCTTGCCTGAGTTGAGTTGGGGGGAAGAGGTCAGGGAGGGTGTTTTAATCCGTAAGGAAGAGGAATTACAATGCTTTCAAAGCCTCCCAATAGATTGCATCTTTCAGGGCATAAGCTGAAAACACAGGCACAATTAATACTCCACACTATCAGCAGTTTCTCCCTCTGCACAACTGTAAACATTTTAAAATGCAAAATAGGCAGAGCATTAGCAGAGCATCAAGTTGTTGCATTACTAGGGAACCTTTGGGTACCAGCATGCATACATTATAAGAAAACACCTTAATTTGAGGCTGGGTTTGGCCCTAAAAGCAGAGTGAAATGGAAGATTTCAGCACATGATAACAGTGAAAAGAGCTTGCAGATTTGTCATTCCTCTGTGTTGTTTCCTCATCAGCCTCCACAACACCAATAGATACTTGGGTTTATAGAGCTTTCTAGCAGATTTTGGCTGCTGTAGTTGTCTCCAGGAATCAAGCACAAATTATCATCATCCTGGGCCAGGACCTCAGAAGAATTATGCAAACATTAAGGGAGCGTTTGTTCTGAATTATGTTTTTCTTAAGACGGCATCCTGGAGTCCTTTCAAATAGTTCTGTCATTCTCTGTCTCTCATTTCTGATGACTTCTTCACTCACTCACACTGCAGCACCAGGAACAGATCAAAGAGAGTGCACCAACTGATAGCCGCACAATGTTTTATACCGCAGTTTGCATTAATGGCTGGCGCTGACAGGAGTAACAAACTCCAATGTATTCGGAAAGGATGATGTACAATGTGAATCATATGTTTCAGCACATGTCATGGTTCATACTTGTTTTTTTTAAATCCTGAGACTGCATGTACACACACACACACGTCTCAGAGCTTCTTCAGAAAGCAAATGAAGACTTCCTCAATTTGACTGCATTTGCTAGTCCAATACCTCCCACCGACCGGTGCGTTCCCACAGAGAGGGCCTCCTCAGGATGCCGTCGGCCAGACAATGTCGGCTGGCGACCCCCAGGGGGAGAGCCTTCTCTGTGGCGGCGCCCACCCTCTGGAAC
>JANHFO010006467.1:15174-31121 GCA_032468095.1 Pareas carinatus | reverse complement strand
CTAGAAAAAATATTAGTTAAGTTTATTTTATTTTTGATAACCTTCCATTATAATACATTGTAAATTCACATTCCAATAAATTGCAGCTTCACATATTATTTATTCTTTTGTATGGCAACATTTTAGTAATATTTTATAGTTAATTCTATCTATTTTCCATACCTCCACAAAGTATCATTGCTTATAATCATATTTCACTTAGTATTTTTCGTTTAATGTCTTCTATCCAATGCCTTTTTGGGTAAACTTCTGTCCATCATACATCTTAACTCGTGCCTTCTTTTTTCTTTCTCCATCTTTGATTCTCCTCTGCTTTTCTTGCAGAAAACCTTACTGTTGCTGTTTAAAGTCATTTCTTCTTGCTGAAATTCTTCTTAAAGATAGTCCTCTATGGTTCAAATCTTTAGTTTTTGGATTCTCTTTTTGGAAAAAATTTCCTTGAATCTTTCTTTTCTTCTTTAAGGTCTTTTTATCTCTTTTCTTTTTCACTTTGTTACTTCTCTTTTCACTTTTGCTACTCAGATTCTGCTTTTCATTCATTTTTTTCAGTCACATCTTGCTTCCCCCCCCATCTTTTCAAAGGTTACATTGCTGCTCTCAATCTGTCCATCAATAGCTTCATCAATAAATTGTTCCATCTTTTTCATTAGTTTTTTCATTAACTGTTACATTGGTAGCATAATATCCTGCATAAATTTTGATTCTTCTTGTATCATTTCAGCTCTCATTTTAGGTGTAGATAGGCGTGTTTTCCTTTCTGGCCCCTAGATATCTCTTTTTGTTTTAAAGCCAGTCTTTCCATTTTAAAATCTTTACATTTATCTTAAGCTTATTTTTGCATATATATAAATGCAGTAAAGATATTGTCTAATTTAGAATATATTTCCAGTTTCTATCTTATATTGTTTCAATCCTTTAAACATATTTGTAATCCAAATAAAAGGTTCCCTTCTGTTTTAATCTGCCATTTTTTTCCTTTTTTCAGGAGCAATGTCCTATTGCTTCTTAAATTTGGGGTACACTGATCTTATGGTAAGGGTTTTGATATTTGCTCACCCAAACTGATGTCTGTTGATGTTGCTTTTCTGTGGTTTAGATGTTTAACTGCGGTATCACTCTTCTTCAGGCTTGTCTGTGGCTAAATGCTGCCCAGGCAGTTATTCTAGGAGATCTTCAAGCAGGTTTATCTGCACCCCAAGATTGGCCGCTTCCTCATCTGGGGTCCCCAGACATCACCTTTCCTTTGTCATCTTTTTAGGGTGACTTTAGGTCCTGAAACAAACCTGATCTACCAGACGTCAAGCGGTTCAGTCCAGAGACTTCCGGACTTGCTGCCTGCAAGCGCCACACCATGCACCGGAAGCCATGGCTCCTGCTCTTAAGGAAGTCCATGCAAATAATTAAAAAAAATAAAAAAATAAGACAAAGCCATGCTAACTTTCATGCTAAAGCCATACGACTTTGCTTTCAATGTACATACAGACCAAGCATTTTAAGATCTGGTCCAGAATGTTCTGATATTGCTATGAATTTTTTCTGTTTTTGAAATAAGGAATAATATTTGCCCTTTTCTGTCATCTGTTTTTCAGGATTTCTCAAAGAGAAATAAAATTTTGGTGAGACAACCACCGGTATCCTAATATATGATTTATCTGACCTTGAACACTCAGACTTATTCAAAGTAAACATATCTTTTCTGACCATGTTTCTTTATCTGAAGCTTCAATCCTATTCCTTAATTTTGTCTGAAGGAATACACCTCTTATTGTGTTGGGGATGTCTGAAACAAAATGTTACATCTTACTGCTTTTTCTTGTCTTCACTGAGTAGCCAACATACAAATTATTTTCTCCCAAACTTTGTTGATTCAGATCTTTCTTCCATAGTGATCTGTCCTTTTTCTCACAATCCTTTCTACATTGGCTTCTTTTGCTATCTTCTATTTTTTTCCATTAGAGTTACTTGCAGTTGAGTTTTTAATTGCAGATCATTTTAAGTATTCCTCATTAATGCTGAGCTCATTTCTCATAAGCTTCTCTTGCCATGTTATACTACTTACATTGACGATATTTGATCCTAAAAATATGACTTCAAGAATAGGTAAATCTCTGCCTACTTCATCATGCAAACATATTCTTTATCCAAATTCCTTTAAAAAAAACAAACAAACCAAGACAAGCAGCATTCAAAAAAGTCATGTGAACAAGACAGCTACGAGTGAATTATGTTTTGTAATGTTATAATTCCCAGAAAACTATTAACATGTTAAACATGTTTTATCACATTATATCTTTTGCTCAGCCATTTATCAGACAACCAGATCTATCATCCAGCTTTCTATTAACAAAAATATTGTAAAGGCAAATCTTATTTGAGTCCCTGTTCAATGCCTGGTAACATCATAGACATTTAGTGCTAAGTTACTTCAAACATGCTTAGCATTGCTGTCCCGGAAATTCTGCCATCGACTAAGGAATAATTTTAGTTGGATACCTCTGGATCTCATTATACCAGCTCTCTATTCCATTTATTTTCAAGTACATAGAAAATGCAAAAGTTATTTGTTACTATTGTTACAGATAGATATTACTATTAATGAAGACTTGTGCTCATGGCAGTTAAATGTTTTTCATTCAGAAGCCATCTAAGAAGAAATGATTATACTGTATGTATTACCTCTGCAATTGCAATATAAACAATAACTCCATAAGTATGAAGTAATATAAAATTGATTTTAATATGTTTCAGCAAGGAACTTTTGAGATATTAAAATTAAGTTGCATGCCTGTCACTAAATTCATATGTATGTTTACTTCAAAGTATTTTCCACTGTTCCTAATATAGCTTAGTCCCTAGTCAATTTATATTTTTATTTGCTAAAGTAAAATTAAAAATACTAGTAAGTGGGGATATATTATTTATTTCAAATATTTTTGTATTAAGATGTGATCTTAAAAAACCTGTTTTGTTTATATCACCATGTGTATTCAGAATATGACCTCCTTATGTGCCACCTTTTCTGTTTTTCTATTTAAGTTTCTCTCCTAAACTTTCTTCCAGTTACCTTTCCTTATCTTGGAGGTGTTTGTGACAAGATAATGAAAGGAAAGGAAGAAATTATTTTCTTCTTGTCCTCCCTTATCAATTTGACATCCTGGCTAATACTATAACGTGACAGATGTAGGTTGTTACAAGGTGGGGGGCACAATTGCTCTCATCACTGCTTTTGTACCCTACTACAGTTTTTGACACTGCCACCTGCAAGATTGAAATCATGATCAAATTTATTTTGGCAGGTGAAGGTGGCAGGAGAGGCTTAGAGGGTTCAATCATTTGCAAGGACAATTATGGAAAGCAGCTAGAAATACTTACATTATTTTTTAAATACTGTTGTACTGTGTTTTAAAATGTGGGTAATGTTGATAATGTTGGTCTTTATGAAACTAAGAAGCTTAGACACTCTTTTAAAAGTAAGACTTTTATAAAATCCTAGTATTTGTTTCCAAGCCAAATATTGTGTGTAATAAAACCACAGCTATTCTTTCCTCAACTAAACTTCCCTATGTGAATTAAGCTCATATGAGTGGTTGATGAAAGGAATTTCTGGGCTTCCAAGGATTAATATATGAAATGCAAAATTTGAAATGTTTATTCTAGGGTTATCAGATTGCACTTCAAATATCCAAATAACCAGTAGTAGCAAATACATCTGAAATCTGTAACTTGGTCATCTAGTGTCCAGTTTTTTTATGTCTTGATGTTTCTTATTTAATCAAAACAAGCTTAATCATAAGGACTAACTGAAAATGTAGCAATAATGTTTATCAATTAACTAGACTTCTGTAGCTAACTAAAATGTTGAAATAAAGCTATGAAGAGAATTGTTTATTCAAGGGGTTATGAAGGATAAAGAGAAATATGAAATGATGTGTGTTCAGTCAGTAAATCATGTCTGACTCTTCGTTACCTCATGGATCATAGCCCGCCAGGCCTCTCTATCCCTTATAGCAGTGATGGCGAACTTATTGCATGTGTGCCAGAAGCGGTACTCATAGTCCGTGCCATCGCCCCAGCCAAGTAAAAAAAAAGTTCTTCAGTAGCAAGCCAGAGGGTCGCAGGGCTTCAATCCCACTCCCACTTTCCACTTTACCCGCCCCTCTGCCCAGCAGATTTTGTTATAATTAAATAAGCTTCCTTAATTTTGTTATATTAAATAGGTGCCTTTTATATTAATAAAATGGAAGTTCTGTGATCATTATTTTAAAAATGTATGCATCTTTTTAAAAAATTCATATTAGTGGTCTGCTGGATTTAAAATTATGAATGTAGTGGTCCCTGAGGTTCAAAAGGTTGGCAAGGAGGTGCAGGGGCATCACTGGGTGGGATGTATGTTGCTGTGTTGGCACTTTGGGTATATAACTGGCTTTTGAGTTGCAGTTTGGGCACTCGGTCTCTAAAAGGTTCGCCAGCATTGGTCTGGGTTCTCTTCAGATGTTGGATCAACTCCCAGAATTATCAGTGTTAACCAAGTTGTCTGCAGAATTCTGAGAACAGAATTCTCCACATCTAAAGGGCAATTAATTTGCAGAAAGCTACTCTAGCAGACAGGTCACAAGAATCTGGCTTAAATACAAATCGGTCTTTTTCCTAGTTGTTTCTAGGAATGAACTATTTGTCCCAAAGATGCTTTTTCAAAAGGCACCTGGACTTTTCTTGGTTTTTTTTTCTTTGAAAACATTTCATTTCTCATCCAAGACGTTTCTTCAGTTCTAAAGAAAGTCCAGTTGGCTTTTGGAAAAGCACCTTTGGGTCAACCGTGACCTGGATGGTTGAGAATTACAAGTGAACTGTGTAATTCTAATTCTAATTTATGTAACTCTTTATAGTCATTGGCTCATCACCCTAACTGCACTTCTTTCAGAGTGGGAACATCTATCCTTCTGTATCTGAAATTTTAAAAAATCAAAATCTAATTAACACATTTTTGAGACAGATATTTTTCAATCCAAAATTGATCTCCATTCTCCAAAATGCTTGGCTTGCAAGTACATGTTCAACTGTGCCTCCCCCTCCAAAGTCTCCGCCCCACCAGAAGAAAAGGGTATTAACTCGCTTTTGAATCATATGACTAATATACTGTTCATTCGGATGCTTTTTTCCTAGGCTCTAGCATAGCCTGTATCTATTTATAATACATTTTTTCACAAATTGGCTCTTTTCTCCTATTTTGCTATGATAGATATTTTCCGACCATTTGCTAATCTATGTAATAAAAGGTAGCCTGAACCAGATGTTATCCTATTAGATGGTGGATCGTTATTATCTATGTGAAAGTCTGTGGCTTAAGTAAGGTTTCCAAAGACAATTACTACACTAAGGGACTTGTAATTTGTTCCTGTTTTAAATTACAATTTTGCAAACAAAGCTCTTGCTTGCTTTTCCCTGTGTTTGGGTCCATTTTTTCTGTGCTTCAATTAATATACTTTGGGTAACTATAAACTCTATCATGGGAGGGGAAGGTTAGCAGGAGGCACAGCAGAGCCCTTATCGAGTCCTTGTCTTTAGTCCAGATTAAGCATTCCAGGCTTATATTTTCAAACCAGACATTTATCTTTGTTAGGAATGAGGAAAGCTGGAATGGGAGTTAAGGGATACCTGAATATTGGTTTTATGTGTTGATGGAAGGATGCTTTCCTGGAATAAATTATTCTGCCCTATAAGTGACAATTCAAGCCCTACATTTAAATGGGTTCCTTAGAGCAATTAACATTGTTGCAGGGGGGGAGAATGCTATTGAAAATCATTTCCTTTGCCTTTGCAACTTTAGTGAGAGTTAATCTGAAATTATAGCCAATATCTTAGTGACAGTATTCAACCAACAGAACACCAAGTTTTTAACTATGGTCCATGAAGAAACCACAGTGGCTTGGATCACTCACAAGGCCAGATCATTATGAATGGGTTCCCATGTTGTAATGCATTGGAGCTAAACCATAATATGACTTAATGCAAACCCAAACAGTAGTTTAAGATTATACCTGCTAAAAGTATACCTGTGGTCAATGGATTCACATCTATTATGCAAGCAGTGGTTTTCACGGCTATAGCCTGAATGAAGTCAAGTGGAATAATAATAATAAATTTAAAAATCACTGGATCATGTGCGATTGACTATTTCTGGCTCCACTGCTTTCTCTTCTCTTTACTGACAGACTGCTATCCATAGAAACTGGTCCTAGTGTATTTTCTTTGGCAACTGGTGTTCTGATGTAAAGCCAAGATTGCGCTAAGTCTAGTTGTTTGTACAGTATTGTTAGTGGTGGCTTAAGCTTTTTTTTTGCAAATTGAAGACATATTCTTTGGGTTTCACTATTTTTGCATCAGGCCATAAAACCATAGATCCCCCATGCATCAGGATCCCCATTATCACTCAACTGATCTATTACCAATCAAGCAATGCTAGTCAGTTGAGGGAATAGATATGAATATATTTTAAAATACTTTCATATGTGGAAATGTGGAAGAAGATATAGTGAGAAAATAATCCTTTAGCTTTGGGGAGTAATATATTCTATGGATTTGGCCTTGTGCCTTTCAAGCTTGGCTGCCTTGAGGGAGTAAGCTTCTCTGAAAATAAAGGGGCTTACTCCTAAAAAAAAAACATGTCTAGAGTTTTTCTGCAAATCCATATAATTAAAATAAGAAAACTTCATAAAGTCATCAAACATTCACCAAACGTTCACTGAGTGTTCTGAGATTCTGTTTATATAACTATTCTCTTGTTATAAGTCCATCATTGTCTCTAACACATTGCCAGGAGTCTTGTATGTATGCATGTGACTATATGTACATATATTATTTGGGATGGGTATTAGATTTGGTTCCAAAAAGTGGAGCAAAAATGTAGGAGCATCTGCCTACAATCCTTTAAATCTGCTTCACCTTTTGGGAGGGTTGCGTAGCTCCCTTTGGCAAGTGTCAATTATTCCCAGGAAGGACTTAACTGCTTTAAAGAGCTGCAAACAAGTTCTACACGGGGATCTCTACAGCCTGAAGCACCCTTTGGGAAATGAATACAAATCTTTGCACAGATTAACATTAATGTGAAATCTCCATGGATTGACCTATTTGTGCAATTTATCCTCATCAGAACATGAAAATTTACAGAATTCTAGAGTTCATTCATAAAAAGGTAACTAAGATAATCCTGCTCAGGTTCTGCTATGCTGCCTCATTGTGGCAGAGTGGGTGCTCCTAGGAGGGATGAGTGAAGAATTTTGGATGCGTATGCCAAGACTGTAAGCTCCCAGCAGAGTCGCCTGAGGTCATCCCAGCTGCCCAACCAAAGCGGGGACATAAATTTCAAGAGAGGAAGATGCTGGAGGCAAAATTCACTTGGCTAACAATGGCAAAGACACCATTCCACCCTGTATGGGAGTATGGAAACAACTCCTGAAAATCACACCAATAGGCAATATACTAATGATGTAGTGCCAGATAATGGCCCCTGGGGTTGGATGTTACTGAACATGTTACTGAGGAAGAGCTGAGGATCTTTCCATGTATAGGTAGCTTTCAACTGAGTCCAAAACTGCCATTACTAAGTGAGTTTTGCCCCATTTTTTAACCTTTTCTGCCACAGTTGTTAAATTGATAACTGCAGTTGTTAAATTAGTAACAGGTTTGTTAAGTAAATCTGGCTTCCCCATTGACTTTGCTAGTCAGATGGTTGCAAAAGGTGATCACATGACCCTGGGAGATTGCAACCATCACAAATACATGCCAATTACCAAGCATCTGAATTTTGATCACCTGATCATAGGAACGCTGCAACGGTAATAAATGTGAGAAATGGCCATAGGTTATTTTTTTCAGTGCTGTTGCAACATTGAACAGTCACTAAACGAATGGTGGTAAGTCAAGGATTGCCTGTTTCTAATGGTATGGATGATCTGGCTAGATTCAAGTCGATGGGGCATCTAGTTTATTTATTTATTTATTTTTATTTATTTATTATTTAGACTTATATACCGCTTAACAATGCTTTACAGCACCCTCTAAGTGGTTTACACAGTCAGCCTATTGCCCCCAACAATCTGGGTCCTCATTTCCAAAGTTGTGAACACAGAATTACAATGGAAACATGGAACATAAGAAACATAAACATAGGAAGTCCAACGCCATCGATATCTTAGGTATTACATCAGTAAATTAAATTGGATACTTTGAGTCAAAATATTTTATTATTCGAGTCAGAAGTGTTTATTATTCAGGGCAAGAAGGTTGAAGAAAGAGCAGTTGTTCTCATAGTTAGGAAAGATAAAGAAAACACCATACGTGGCTGAATAACATATTTTCCTTTTATCTTAATTAATTGTGACTCTTGTGTTTTATTTGCTAGTCTATGGCTGAATAAAGATTGATTGGATTTGATATCAGTTAGATTTTACAGGCAGCTCTTTAATGTGGCAATTATCCAGGTTTATGCTCTGATCACTGATGCACAAGAAGAGAAGCTGATGAGCTTTCTGATCAAGTTCGGTCTGAACCTGACTGAATATAAGCGTAAAATGTGCTGCTTGCGGTTGAAGACTGAAATGCCTAAGTTGGAAATCCTAAGGAGGAAAACATGGTTGGGTTAGGAAAAGAAGCAGGAGAATGATTTACCAATTTTTACTAATCCGATTATTGCTTCATTGGTACAGTGTTTTCAAACAACCAAAATTACAATTTTCTGTATGGGCATTATCAATTAAAGTACACCAAAATGAAATTGACTTTATTATTGTGCAAAGATTTCAACCGGTTCCATTGTAATAGCAAAGATGGGTGGAGGTTTTAACTGTGGAACAAATCAAAAACTGCTCGTGTGTAAGTTCCAAGTCAAGCTAAAGTGGAAGAAAACCAGCAATTTTCCTCTACACCTTGAGCCGATGCCCAGTATTTTCAAGGAGAACATCAGGAATCACTCTGAAGTCCTGAACCTCACTGATAGAGAACAGGAAGAATTGTGGATTGAAATAAAGGAAGGACCAATATGTCAAAGAACAAGAAACAAGAAAGGAAACTTGATATCGGTGGAATTGCCAGTAAGAAATTGCCAAGAAGGGCGGGGGGAGCCAAATCTAGGAAAGACAAAGAACTTAGGACCAACTTAATAAAGAAGTTCAGAACAGTGTAAGAAAAGACAAGGAGCAATATTACAACCACATTTCTAGAGACATCAAAGACGGAAAAAAAATATAAGTGCCAGACATTCAAACCATTTTGTCTTTAGAAAAGGACAAATCACAAGAGACATTATTGCTCAGGCACACTAGATAATTCAAAAAGCCAAAGACATCAATATGTGCTTCACTGAGTACAGAAATGCCTTCAATTAGCAATTAAAACATTGAAGTGGTAGATGTCTTCTGCCTTTAGGATCAACTATCAATAGTAAAGGAACAGTAGCCAAGAAATACTCTGCAGACTAGCACTTGAAAGCGCAGCAATGAAATTAATATCCAGGTGCTGCAATATATCTATATTTAAAAATATCAAAATCACACAGGCAACTCTTTTCCCTGTGACTCTCTGTAAATGTGAAAGTTGAACTTTGAAGTAGCAGAATATTATTTAGGCTTTTGAACTTTGGTGTTGAAGAAGACTTCTGAGAATACAATGGACAGCTAAGAAAGAAAACATGGATCAGAACAAATCAATCAATCTAGAATTCTTAGTTGAGGTTCAAACGATTACGTTCAAGTTGTCATATTTTGTACATATCATGCAATGATACAACTTTCATGAGAAGTCTATTTTACTGGGAAATGAGAAAGGAAGGAGAAGAGAATAACTACTAGCCAGGTGGATGCACAATTAGAAGACCAGAAAGGTCAGACTGGGACAGATCATTATCCTGGAGTAGGTCTTTCTGTCCATTGCTATGAGTCAACTTTGATAGAGGACATATAATCAAAAATTAATATAATGAAAAATAAAATACTTCCGTAATCAATAACATCTAGCCTGCTGAATATGATTTTTTTTTCTCTGCTAGATCTGAGAACCTGAACTGATTATAGGGGCCATTCCTAAATAAGTAACTGAAAAATAAGCAAGTCCTTAAACTTTACAGAAGGTAGTTAGCAACTCTACAGTTAGAAAATTCTGCTGGTTTTGCTAATTTAGAGGGGAATTTCCTAGAATTCAGTTGAGTTGTCTTAAGTAGAGGAAACCAAGCTATTCTCCAACGCACCTGCAGATAGGACAAGAAGCCATGGATGGAAACTAATCAAGGAGAGAAGCAACCTAGAAGTATGGAGAAATTTCCCAACAGTTATAACAATTAATCAGTGGAACAACTTGCCTTCAGAAGTAGTGAATGCTCCAATACTAGGAGTTTTTAAGAAAAAATTTGTCTGAAATGGTATAGGGCTTCCTGAATGAGCAGAGGGTTGGACTAGAAGCCCTTCCAACTTTGTTATTCTGTTCTGTTAGGATGGTGTGGTGATGGTCAGTTGTTCCTTGTTGTTTTTCTTGTTCTAGCTTGTGACATGCAGTATATATTCTGGCTATTTAGCTGCTTAAAAGGTCTTGTCTGGCACAGCAGGATTTTCACTGCCTATGTCCTAATAATTGTATTTATGGATATTATAAACAGACCAGTGCTGTTTTCCGCTATTCGCACTGCTGGCTGGCTCTTCCTACCACTTCTTCTCCTAGGGAAAATTTTTTAATGACCTTATGGTTGGTTTACACATTTTTCTTTCAGAAGGATTAGCAATAGAATTAACCTTTGTTTTCCCCAGGACCTATCTTGCTATATTTGCAGGTTCAGATAACGTTCTGACAACTTCTGTCATTAAGATATCCTATTGATTTGCAGAGAACTAGCAATAGCACATAGACGTATATATCACTTCACAGTGCTTTGTAGTCCTCTCAAAGAGGACTACATATTACCCCCCCACAACAATCTAACCCCTCCTTTACTGACCTTGAAAGGATGGAAGGCTGAGTCAACCGTGATTAGGTGAGAATCGAACTGCTAGCACCTGGCAGTCAGCAGAATTTGACTGCAATACTACATTTTAACCACGGCACCACCACAGAGCAACAGAGATATGGAAGGAAACAGGGATGGTGACATTCTTTTAACATATCGATCTAGCATTATTTGCCATGCTTTGCTTTTTCTGTGCTTTTTGAGATATCTACTTTGAATCTTGGCAAAGGAGGATGTATATATCTTAAAAGATTTTGAAAATGTAATAGTGTATGTCCTGAGGAAGATAGTCCAGAGAAAATATCGCTGGAGCTGAGAACAAGTCCTGTTTAGTTGGACCCATTGTGAAAAGGGGGGTGCCTTAGGTTACTTTGACTGGTAAATCCTAACAGCATTGCTCATGCAGGTTATTTTTTTCTTTGGATAACACCGCAGACAGGCTGCTAGAAAAGTAGAATTTCAGGTCTAAAATCCAGAGCTCAAAAATCCAGGGACGGCAGATGAAACGTGTCTTTTAACACCTGAGAAATCATAAACAGACCAGGCTCCACCACTAGTTCTTTCATTCATTGCATCTTATATTTTTAAATATGTAGTCTAGTCAATTGGCCACCTAAATTTAACATAGTTATTTAATTCTTTTTTTGCTCAGAAACCGTCTTACCCTTTTCCATATTCTACACATTTTATGGCGAGATGTTCACCACAAGCTCAGCAAGGACTTGTTTTTATTTGTGCCGTGCTATGGAACTTTGAAAAGATGATTTGCCTGCACAGAGAGAGCATTTCTTCCATTTTAGTCAATGTTATTAAAGCCTTGCTCGTTTCTTTATTAGTTGTGTTAACAGTTCTGAAAATTGGACAGCAGTGTGATGCGGCTTTTTCAAAGGGAATTTGCATCTACGAACAAACTATAACTATTTAACTATACCGTTGCAGGGAATAAAAGAATCTGGCACCTTCACTTAGCAGATGGTAGATGGACTTAGGCTTAGATCCGTCTTTCCCTAACCAGGTGTACTCCATATGGGCTGGATTCCAGCTCCCTTAGTTATTTTGCCAGCTAAAATCCAGGAAGGTTAGAGATACAGACAAAGGTAGTCCTCAAATTATAACCATTTGTCTAGTGACCACTCACGTTACAACAGTGTTGAAAAAAGTGATTTCCAATCGATCTATGCGCGTATGACCATCAGAACATCCCCATGGTCACATATTCAGAATTTGGGGGGGGGTGTCAGCAACTGACATATATTTACAACTGTTCCACCATCCCTGGGGTCATGTGAACACCATTTGAGACCTTCCCAATTGGCTTCCAACAAGAAAATTCAAGAAGGAAAGCTGGATTCACTTAACAAACACATGAATTGCTTAACAACTGCAAGGATTCGCTTAACAACCATGTTACGAAAAGGCACAACTCATGTAACCACCACTTTGCTCATCAACAGAATTTCTGGTCCCAATTGTAAGTTAAGGACTAGCTGTAAAGCATTGGTCAGTAAGAACCTCCTTAAAAAGAAGGTCCTAAACTGGAGAGTATTTTTTGACTGGCAGTTATCTCTGGATTTTCCTGTGGTGATGATGGCAGGAAGTAGACATACATGGTGCAGCTGTTCCTGAGCTGATTGACCTTAACATTTTTGTCTTATAGTGAAGTTTAACTACTGAAAGAGATTCTACCAAGGAGGGATGTCTAGGAGCTTCAGTTAGTATAAAAAGGATCTGCCAGGCTATTGACTAATGCATGATACAGGAAGACTTGCATTGTTGGCAGTTCTGTACTGGTTGCCTGTTGAATTTCAGTTGCTATTTAAATTATTGGCAGTTTGTCTATGTATACATGGAACTGGTTATTTTAGAATGAGCCTTTTTAGGCATTATGATCAGCAATAGAGCTGTCTTAAAGACACCTTCACATTGATAGGGGATAGGTTCTTCTCCTGTGCACCTTCCTCTGGCACAAAACTTTTCCCACTTGAATTAAGCGATAGTGACTTTTAACCAGTTTTATCCTAGTTTAAACTTAAAAGATTGTTAAACTTTGAGTGGCCTTTGGATTCCAAAAAGTAGGAATTAATAATGAGGCTTAATTTGGCAAACATCAAGCTGTAGTAAACCACATCATATGTTCTAATTTGGAAGGCAGCATCAGAGATCTCCCCAGGAGCATTATAGAAATTTGGGTTGATAAGATGTGCATTCATTAAATCAGGCTCTTTTTGTAAAAGAGCCTGCAGCATTTTTCATCTTCGCTCAAGTCTGGCGGGAATTCAGTGCCTCCCCTTTTTTTCTGCGCAGCAAGGATCACTGCCAAAAAGAAGGCCAGCGTGCAGAACAACTATTTTACCTGCTGTAGCTATCTGTGTAAGGCACCGAATTAGTAATGGTAGCCACTTAATAAAAACACCAACCACATTTGTGCAGAACACTTAATTCAAAGTGAATTAGCCTGTTTTGTGGGCTCCTACAAAATCCTGAATCCTGAACCTAACAGGCAGAATCTACACAAGACTCTTAAGCCAAATAAATAAATTAATCGTATTTCAAGTGAATGCAGATATGTACGTGGACTGCAAACATGTGCAGGAGTGCGAAAAGTGTGTGGATGCAGATGCACCCAAGGTTTGCTCGACCGTGGTTTTGCACCATGCTGAATCCTTGTATGTTTCTGAACACGAGTTCCTAAAAAAAACAACCCTGCAGGGTTTCAGAGCGGGATTTTTTAAGCAGAGCCTCCCTTCACACGGACCGGAGAAAGCAACTGCCCGTCCGCCCACAACCTACTGGCAGACACCTCAAAAGGCAACTGATTGACAGTTGAGGGACTGACCCATTGGACTGGGGAAACTCTCCTGATTTAGGCGCACCCTGGCTCTTCCTCTCTCTCCTCTACCCATTCGTTGACGAAAGGTTTTTTTTATATATATATATATATCTTTTTTTTGGCCCCTTCCACTGCCTCTCTGACCGGCCAACGCGGAGGGCGGGGGGAAGCGCGAAGGGCCAGCGGCGAGGCGAGGCGAAGGCTGAAAAGGACAACCCGCTTCGCCTGCAAATCCGCCGAGGCGCCCGGGCAGCCGGTTCCGCCGAACTGCCCGAGCGCGCTTCGACTCGCTGACATCACGCGGGGCTGATTAGCATGCGGGCGAGGCGAGCTCTGCCCCGGCGAGGCTGCTGAGCCCCGGCGCGCGAGGGAGGCCGGTCCGCCCGCCCCGGGCCCTGGAGGAGGCTCGCTCGAGCCGCTCCGATTCGGCGAGGGAGGGGAGGGGCTCCTGCCTGGACCCAGCCTCGCTGGCTCGGAGCGGTCCTTCGCTCAAGCTCAGACCGGGGCGCTCTGGCGTTGCTGCGGGAGGCAGCCGCCTTGCAGGGAAGCGGAGCGGCCGGGCGAAAAAACACAACCCCCCAACCCGGCTCGGATCCCCGGGAGAAGCGATGCCGAGCTCCGGAGCCGAGGCGAGTGCCGAGCCGCCGGCTCGCTCGCTCCCACCGCCCCGCTGACGGGCTTCCACGGCAGATTTTTCCCCCCTTCCAAGCCATCCGATGCTTCCGTTTTTTCCCCTCTTATTAATATTTTCTTAATGTGCGTACGCGCCAGCCTCCCGAGAGGCTTTTTTATTATTTATTTTTGACCCGAAGCCCGCTGTTGCTCATTTCGAGAAATCTCCCGCTAGCGACTCCGAGGCTTCTGCAGAAACCGAAAAAGAGGGAGACTTCATAACGCTGCGGTTTTTCCCTTGGGGCGAGCGAGTCCTCCCCAAAGAAAAGTAAAGTCCGTCCGGAAAAAAATAAAGAGCCGCAATAAAATTAAAAGCCAGAAAGGGAAGAATTCTTGGAATTGGGGAGAGAGAGAGAGAGAGAGAGATCGTCCTGAGGCTGCGAGTTTGCAGCGACCGGGTCCAGGTAAGGGATGCCGCTTTGGGGAGTTCGGCTTCTGGCTGGAGAGCCTCGCGGTCCTCGCAGGGGAGCGAGTCGTGTGACCCGTCAGGCTTGCCTTCTCCCCCCCGGACTGTGGCCCTTAATTCGGAGCGCGTCCGTTGGGGAGAGAGCTTCGGATTGGGGTCGGGGATGGCCGCCTAAGGTCCCTTGCCTCGCGAGCTCCAGCTGCGCTCTTGAGACCCGGAGTGGCGACGAAGAGTTTCCGTGGGAGGAGCAGGGCGGGTTTCTGCGGGGTGCCGGGTGTGCAGCAATACAGCAGCAGCCGCCCTGCTCCTCTCGCTCCTCTCGGATATGCCCGGCTGGGCTGGGCTGCTGTGCTGGGCGGCATCGCCACCCTTCACCGAGAAGGGACCAGGTCGGAAAAGATTCTGTTGCATGCTTGTGGGTGAGAGGGTGTGTGGGTGTGTGTCCTGGCTTCGTCTAACCCGTTCACTTTGGTTTCCTGAAAGAGTTCCCTCATCAGAAATGTTAGTGATTTTACAGTCACCGATTTAGTGATTTTGGTATCTAACAAGAGGCCATGGTGTGTGTGTGGGGGGTCATTTTTCCCTGAATGGTCTGTCAGCTATGCTTTGCAGTCTCTGAAGCTTGGGGAGGTCTCCCCCCTCCCCAGTGCTTTGTTGTCCTGCTTCTTCTCCCTCAGATGGGTTTCCCCAGACTGCTTCTTGGGAATGTATCGGGAATCAACTCCCATGATTGTCAACCTTTGAATCATGGAATTGTGTGAAGATGCCAGTTAGTCTCGCTTTAAAAGCACTCCTTCCTAGTACTGGTTTTGGGGCAGTGTCAGTGTTTTTTTAATCCAGTTGTTCGGTGTCAGTGGTCTGTCCTGAACTTATCCTACTCTTCCTTAATGATATTTTGCATTCCGCAGAGCTGTGCCTGGAGGAGAGGGAATCAGGATATCTCGTGCCAAGAGTTAAATTGGTGATCAGAGATAATTGCTTAGCTTTTCCACTGAGGGAAAAAACGTCTGTGCATGCTTCATCTGATTGTTGGAGGATGCTTTCCCGTT
>JANHFO010006466.1:39997-61345 GCA_032468095.1 Pareas carinatus | reverse complement strand
AGGCCTCAGGTGATCTTGGTAATCATTGGCTGATGAGATCTGGCTCTTTTTCTCATAATATCAACTCTCTGAAGCAGCCTTTCCCAAGCTTATTACCTTGCAGGGACACCTAAAATGATCTTCAGGTCTTAGGGAACCCCTGCATAAAAATAGTATTTCCTGGCATATAAATAGCGCTAGCCCTTAGTCTTCTATACCACCCCATAGTGTTTTACACTATGCTGCTCCTGACAATTTTACTGACATTGGAAGGATGGAAGGCTGAGTCAACCTTGAGTCGGTCAGGATCGAACTCCAGGCTATGGGCAGAGTTTACCTGCAATACTTCATTCTAACCACTCCCTTTCCAGGGCTCAAACAAGCTCTTGAACAAAGTTCAAAAAACATTGTTTACCTTTTTCCAATCATGATCTTGGAACCCCTGGCAGAGGAAAAACCTTCAGCTCATACATCTCGCATCCCTCCTTTGTGGGATGATTCAAATGCTGAAAAACAAACTTGCAATCGACCAACGAATCACAGTCTCCACAATTGAGTGCTGCATTCTTCTTCCTGACCATTGCTTCATTAACCAGGTCGAGTACCAGCAATGAAAAGTAATTCATGGCTGAGTCCTGGTAAGTCTCAGATTGATTAGGTGTCCTTTTAATTTGTTAAAGCATTCATAAAATAGGGCACAACTAACTAGCCACAACTCTTGATACTGAGATTTCAGGCACTGACATGTTTGTCCTTGTTTGGCATTCCTGTGCCGTGTCCCATATTATAATCCTTTCATCAGAGCAAAAATAATAAAAGGTAGATTTTGTTCCATCCAAAACCATTTCTGTGTCTACCGTATTACATCGATTATAAAACACATGTTTTTTCATATTTTGGTGACTCTGTATTCAGGGTGCGTCTTATATTTGATGATGTCTTACCAGGGTAAAAGGTATGCTCCAAGAAGCTGCACGTATTCCACCAAGGTCTCGCGAACAGGAGGTGGAGGTGAGCTGGTGGTCATTGCTGCAGCTGCTGCCAAGGCCGGCCCAAGAATACGTTTGAGGAGGGGCTCGGGCAGGGCCTATTTATTAACCCCATGCTTGCCCTTCGGCCGGCTCTGGCTGCTGCACAGTTGGGATAGAATTCACTTTGATGCTGCATTCAAACAAAAAACATATTTCTAACTTAGAAAAATAAGGGTGCGTCTTATAATTGATGTAATACGGTATTTTGAGTCAGCCCAATCTTTGCATTCAGGATTTGGATAGCTTTAAAATGCAGATGTATTAATGCAATAGTCTTTCCAAAGCTGTTGGCCTCAGGACTTCAGTTTCCCAAATTCCACACACAGCTCATTAGCCAACTATGAACCTTAGAATTTTTTCTTCTTTTCTTTCTTTTTCCTTCCTTTCCACATATTCAGTTTGATTTAGGCACCACCCAACTCTGAAACGACCCTTGTCTTCCCACGTTGCAGCAACTAATTTTGTAATTTTTTTACTTCGAGATTTGGCAAACGTACCAATGTCACTTCTATCATAAACTATATGACGTTATGAAATGGAAAGATTATATAGCAACCTGAACTGTTCCTCAAGGCTCCCTTTTTCATTACTTTCAGAAATGTGTAGAGTAGAAGAGAATATCTGTAGCTCAGGGCTGAATTGTGTCGTCCTTGGTGCACTCTGAACTTGGTTGTTTACCTGCAGTCAACGTTTCATTACCCAACTAGGTAATATCATAAGTGCCAATGGGATGCACTGTTGATGCTGCTTAGTTGAATAATGAAATCTAGCTGGGCAATGAAACATCTGCAAACAAATAACCAAGCTCATAGAAAACCAAAGACCCCACATGTATATATTAGTTAAGCCATAGCTGCTACTCAATACTTTTAAATGTGGGTAAATAGTGTGCATATGGATTTCAGCAAAAGTAGTGAAAACCAATCAGCACTTGCATTTACATCTTCCATTTAATTTATCTGGTGTTCATGTTGAGCATTATGCAGTAGTGCATACTCTACCTTAGAGTAAGATTCCATTTTCTTACATGATGAGCCATGTGTAACATGTCCCTGATTGGTGGCAAAATCTACATGTTAGAAATGATAGTTATTAGTTGTAAGCTTAACCAAAGTTCCTTGTAAAGGCCATTCATTTAGTATGTAATCTTCAGCATCAAAACACAGCAAAACTCAGCCCTTTATCCCAATATAATGACTTTTAATCATGATGTTGAAGTTGGTATGTCTATTGATAATAGCCACAATGTCTGGGAAGGAGAAAATAAAAGGAAATGACTGTAGTTTCATAACTTTCAAATCATACCATGAAAAATTCCCTATGTGTATAGTAGATAAGAAAGAGGGGCAAGCAGATTGAAGATTATGTTGATTTTTCTTTTCATTGTTCCCGTTTCAAAGATATTCTTGCTACTTTCTGTAATCAAGCTAGCAGTGCTAACTTTTCATGTTGTGTCCCTTAGGTAAATCTCATTGTCCAATTTGATTGTTAATGCTGCCTGTGAAAGTCAGATATTCTTTGATTAGAGAAAACAATTAGGGAAGTCTAACCTACCTGTGGCTGTTTGGGTGCATCAATATTGAGGCCAAATCCATAAAATGCAAGTGTTGTTTAATATAAATTTGCATTCCTAGATGGTATGCCTTAGGATATTATATACAGATTCCAATTTAAAATCTTAATATTCAAGGAATATGGTTTTCATATATTGCTGTGCCAGCACTTTTAATACTATATTCGTTGAAGAAATAATAGTGGCCTGGTTTAATACCGGCTATAATGGATGAATTACAGAAACAAATAAAATGAAGTGATGTCAGCTGCAGACCTTCACGGCAAGAATTGCAGACTGTGGGTAAATCAAGATACACTGTAGATATTTTTGTTTAAAGAAATTTAAATGCTGCTTTTCATGTTTTGAAATCAAGCATCTCTGTATGAAACAAGTGTATTTATTTGTAGTAACACTCTTTAGTGTATTCAGTAAGAAAAGTTGCTATCTCCCTTCTTAATTAATCAAATGTCTTTTATCTGAAACAAGACCATATTCCTTGAATATGGTTGTTTAAATTCAGCACTGATTGCCCACAGTTCCAGTGATTTAATGCAATGAGATCTTTCACAATGAAGGTAATCCTGAAGTTCTGAAATTGATCTTAAAAATTAAAGGATCAGAGCCAAGCCCTTATTTTGGTCCATTTCTTCAAATCCACAAATGTAACATTTTCTCTTCTCCTCCATTTATATGTGACTCCTTTGATAGAATGGCATGATGAAACATGTATCTCTTTACGTACATACGGTGCTTGTGATATGATAGACATATAAAAAGAGTGGAGTATCCTTTGCAGTGGTGGATATTTATTTCAACGCTTTCTTCCTCCTATGGATTCTTGATTATACTAGTAGGTAATCTTCACTTTTTCTGAATACAGATCATCCTCAACTTACGACTACAATTGACTCCAAAATTTCTGTTGCTAAAGAAGACAGTTGTTAAGTGAATTGCTCCCATTTTATGGTCTTTTGGGCACAGATGTTAAGTGAATCACTGTAGTTGTTAAGGAAATTCTGTAGTTGTTAAATAAATCTGGGTTCTCCCATTGACTTTGCTTGTTGGAAGCCAACTGGGAAGACTACAAATGATTATCAGATCATGACCTCAGAATATAGCAAGTGTCATAAATACATGCCAGTTGCCAAGCACCCTTGCTTCAGGTCATGCCAAAACAGTCTGAGGTGGAAGATTAGATCTTTTGACTCATTCAGTTCAAAGCATGTTTCTTCTACTTTAACCATTCCACTATAAATTTGTGTCTGGGTTTCAAGATCAGTGCCATGCTGCATGATGCATTCATTTAAGTATTAGCTAGAAACACAAATCCTAACCGTCTTCTGTGCTGGTATAATCCAGAATTCATGGTATTCCTTTCTAGTTCATCTCAATGTAAAATGATATACGCAGTTCAGAGTTGAATTGTGGCGTCTTCAATTCTCTCTGAGGTTGGTGGTTTTCTTGCAGACTTTTCACTACACAAAATACCCCAGAATGATGAAGATGATTTCATTACCCAAACTTGATAACATCTGAAAGCAAGCAACCAAGTTCAGAGAACACCATGGATGCCACATTTCCAGTTCATTTCCATAAACCTATGCTGTACAAAGTAGACTGCGAAGATAAGAACCTGTGCCTTTATATTTGTATGACTCCTCAAATTCACACCTGTCCTCTCAATGATTGGGATCTCTGACTCAGCATTCCTGCTTAACTTAGCTGGTTAGCCTACACGTACTTACAAAGACAGTGAATGTTGACAGTGAAGTACTAAATTAGTAGTTTAAGAATTTTTTGCTCTTATCAAAAACACAATTATTTGTTTCCTGAAAAATGAATGCAACATTTTTATTTAATCAAAACCCTTTTATTTATTTTCAGATTGCTCCTAAATGAACGTGGAACATTGAGTCTCTAATTATCCAAAATAGTGTATGTTTTCTAACTATTGGTATTGGCTCACAGGCAGAAACAAATTATACTAGATAATAAATCAGTAGAGGTTATAGCAACCTAATTGGCCACTAATTTAGGTGGATCTAGCTTTGAACAACACATTTCACAATGTGTTTTAATTTGGAACGTAATATTTCCTTTGAAAGGAATGGATTTTCTTTTAGCACAAAAGATATAGTACAAACCATAAATAAGTAGGTATAATTGCGCTGTGTCACTTCTTCAGTTGACAATTAGAAGTCTTAATTTACTTATTGCTTTGATTGAATGTGTACCATCTGTCAGATCACAAATACTTGTTGTGTACAGCCAGGAGCTTGAGGAAGGTTTCCTACTGCCACATGTTCTTGTTCTGCTGTGCTCACATTTTCTGCTATACTTTGTTGTGAGTTTGTCTAATAAAAAACCATGAAAAAGATTGAAGCACAGTGCTCATAAAAGTGCTGCTTGAATGGAATTGGGTAATTTATTCACTTGTATTGACTTTACAATGAAAATCTCCCTGGACAAGAAATTGGGATGGTATGAACAACATTTCTTCCATCTTTGCTCTTTTTTATAAAGAAGAAATTTGAATAACTTTGTGTTTGAGGAAAACTAGAGAAAAAATATTTAACAAATGCTAATCTGCCTACAGATGAGAAATTGAACATCTAGCTTTATGGTGTGGCCAAAACAAGCTTGAACTGAACTCACTAAAAATTGTAGAAATGATAATCGATTTTACGAAAAGCTCTTCTATTCCATCACCTCTCACAATATTCTCACAACATAGTATCAATAGTAGACACCTTCAAGTTTCTAGGTTCTATAATATCACAAGATCTAAAATGGTCAACTAACATCGAAAATGTCATCCAAAAAGCACAATAAAGAATGTTCTTTCTGTGCCAACTCAGAAAGCCCAGATTGCTCAAGGAGCTGCTAACACAGTTCTACAAAGGAATAATCGAGTCCATTGTCTACACCTCTATAACTGTCTAGTTTAGCACAGCAACCAAGCAAGATAAACATAGACTTCATCAAATTATAAGGACTGCAGAAAAAATACTTGCTTCAAACCTACCCTCTATTGAAGGCCTGTACACTGCCCGAGTCAGAAAGAGGGCTGAGAAAATAACTACAGACCTCTCACACCCTGGAAATAATCTTTTTCAACTTCTTCCCTCCGGACATCACTATAGGGCATTGCATACTGAAACAACTAGACACAAGGACAGTTTCCCCATGCCATCACTCTACTAAACAACTAACTTCCATAACACTGTTAAACTACTAGTATATATCACTATTATCCTTCTCATCTTTTCCTATTAACCACTGCTTATTACCTATTTTCTCATTTGTATGACAATTAACTTGTTGCTTGTATCCTGCAATATATAACAGTTGTTTTATTTTAGTATTCTAGCATGATTTGTAGATTGCTTAAAAAAGCATTTTATGACATGATGAATGTGTTTTATGACATGAGAACATGATGAATGTATTTTGTGATTGTGATCACAATTTTATCACTTGTAGATTGTGTGTACATTGAGACCATATGTACCGGAGACAAATTCCTTATGTGTCCAGACACACTTGGCCAATAAAGAATTATTCTTATTCTTATTATTTCCTAATTCTAGGTATATACATATACATAAATGTTCAATCCTAGGTAGTAGCATATGTTTCTGTCCAAAGGCACAAAGAAAAAATACCTGCTGTGAACTCCCATGTGGTGTTAGGAAGGGCATCCAGCCAGTAAATGCTCAGTTCCAATGCAGTCACCCTGACTCTACCCCAAATTAAGGGATTACGGGGTTGTAAAATGGGAATTTTTATACATATACATATTATTTTTACAAATAGTTCTACGGATCCTCCTCAGTATTGGACGTAAAATATTTGGCAATAATTTTCGAAGTAAATATCTTTTCCCTTCTTTTTTTAATTTTTTTTTTACCCGCTTCATCTATATAAAATCTGAAAAGTTCAAAAAAACTAGATGAACAACTGAAAAAGTCAAACTATGCATTTGGGGGAGGGGGAGAATGCAACCTTATATTTGTGTGAGAGAGTGTTAAAATGTATTGTATTCGCTGCTCAGTACTATCAAAATGTTCTTTGTGCAGAAATGGGATAAAACAGAAGGATACTAATAACTTTCCCAGTTGCATCCATTATTCCCCCCCCCCCCCCGATTTTTTGCTCACACAGAAAAGCTTGCCGACAAGAAGTTATTAAGTGGCCTAATGGGGCATTGAACTAACCCTAGGCATTTTATGTGTGGAACTGTTTCCTCCTTAATATCTTATTAGAAATTCCTCAAGTATAGCATCAGGATGAAGGTACTCGGGGTCAGTGTGCCAAAGAAATGTACTGAGTGTGGTGGTCACGCTGAACAGAAGGTACAAACGAGGAACATAGCATAAAATTTGAAAGTGACAAGAAGGGGGAAACCTAAGAGCTGTACTATTGAGGATGTATTATCAGAAGTTGTTTAAAGAGCGATTCTTTCAGCACTGTATCAAACTCACATAAGCTTGGTAGGGCCTTGCAGACATTGCTTTGCAGCAGTGGATTCAAGTGGATAAGAAGTATGTAAGTTTGATGCCAGGCTAATCACAACAAATGACGTGTTTCCATTATTTAGTGAGTATGTTTCTGCATGCAGCTCAAGAAGCAACAAATTAATTAGCTTCTTTACCACTTGTTTGCATTTTAGCTGTCGTTTCAGCTGTTAGACATGTTAGGAATAGTCCATTTAGAGTTGAGCAGCTCTGAGTTCTATTAAATAAAGTGAAACAAATGCAAGTAGTTGTTTAATTATGCTGTTTAGATTAATGAAGTGGACTCAGAGTTAGTCTTGCTTAGCATAAGACCAGATAAAACAGCATGATTTAACTTAATCGCAAGTAACTAACATTCCATTTATTGGAGCAACATAAAACTTAGCATTTTTATATAGGTAGTCCTCAACTTACGAATTGTTGTTCAATGGGTTGAAGTTACAGTGGTCTCAGAAAATGTTTTATGCCAGGGAAGCACTTCCAACCAATTGTAAAAAAAAACCCGCTCCTTCATGGTCATATGATCATGATTGAGTTACTTGCTAGCCTGTTTTCACTTACAACCAGTTGCCAAGCGCCCCATGATCCTGTAGTCACCATTTTCAGTCTTCTCTGCCAGCTTCCCCAGAAAGTCACTGGAGAAGCCACCAGTGGGAACCATAGAGATTCTCTTGCAGCTCTTTGAGAGTGAATGGGCTGCCTGCTGGGAGGGAATTTCAGCCAAGAGGGGATCTCAGTTCCATGTGGAGTTGAGATTCTCTACCACCCATAGGCAGTCCTTTAGGAGGAAATCTGAACTCCACATGGAGCTGAGATTTACACTTGTACCCCACAGCCAGCCCTTTAAGAGCAAGAGGGCTGCCTGCTGACAGAGGCAAACTCCTCCTGGCATCTATACAAATGGAGATCATATCCTGAAGATTGAGCTCTGTTTCCACAGCCCTTTTAAGGAGTTCTCCTCCATGTGTGGAGGGAAGAGTAACTTCTCAAAGGGCTACATAGTCGGAGATCAGATCCTGAAGATCTGAGCTCCATTCTTGCGGCCTGCTGGAGCCGTTGTCTCCCCGGCACGGAGGGAAACTGAGCTGAACCCAGCAAGCAGCTCTTTTGCTCTATTCACTTAACAACTTGGGTGATTACTTAATGACTGGAATTGGGAGTGCCGGATTGCTTTACACCCCCAACCCTTATAGAACTCCCGCAGACCATTCATATTTTCATTATTGTTTCTCCTATTATTTTGAATCTTTGGTTTTTATCTTTACACTTAACTTTCTAAAAAATTTGACTGATTTTTTCAGTTACTGAATTTTTCAAAAGTTATTAACGACCCAGTGGATAGAAAAGAGTTTCTATCTTTCCATCATTCAATATATGAAAAGGTCAAGACTAGTTATTCTTAGCTCTGTTGTTGCTGTCTAATCAGTCCAGGAGCGGAGATTTTGTTATTGTTTATTGTGCGATGCAAAGCATTAGCTATGCCTATCACAGTTTTGTAATTTCATAATGTGAAAGGAAAGCACACAACAGGCTCACTTTTTTTAAAAAAAAAAGGAGACATAAAACTGAATATGTATTTCAAATATTTAATGAGGAGTAAGTAAACTGGTTTTAAATATCACCCTTATTTTGGTCTCTATTTCACAACAGTTATGTAAAATATAATATTCATCTAATAAATTTGAGGAAAATAGTATTTTACCATTCATCTGTTATTTTTACAGCTAAATGGCAATTGGCTTGTTGCATTTTCTTGAAATGGTAAGAGAATGTATTTAGCGTGGACTATTATTGTTATTCTGTTCATCTTCTGGAAGCTTTGACCTTGAGATCTGCTTCCATGGTAGTATGCCTCCTGAAGAGACAGAAAGAGAGAAGAGCACATCAGAAACAAAAGAGCAAAAAGGAAATCAGAACAAATGAAAAACTAAAAAGCACATTTACCAGAGCTTCCTCACTGCTTCTTTCAATCCATTTGTTAATTGGTGTGTGGCCTTCAAATTATTATAGGTAGTTCTTGACTTACAGTATTCATTCAGTGACTGAAGTTATGACAGCACTGAACAAATAAATGGTACTTACATCCGATCCATGAAGTGATGACCGTTGCAGTGTCCGTGTGGTCATATAGAACAACCTTCCCCTTGTTATCAATTGGAAGAAGGTTGTTCTACATGTAAACCTTCATTGACTTAATTATAATGTAGTGTAAATGTGGTTGAAAAGGAAGTACAGGGAACTTGGTCTGGCTACTTTTTTGCTAAGATTGTGCTTGTACCCCAGTTTTGTCCACCTTACCGTTTTTGGGTGGGTGGCAGAGATACTGAGTGAGGCAGTGATCATTCATAATAGTAAATGCTTCGATCGAGAAAACGCAATGTTTGTAAGTTGTTACCTCATCTTACTTCTTCTCTGCCAACTGCATTTTCAGCTGTTCTCTCTTCAAACAGCTGTTTGCCTTCTGCAGTGGAATAAAGGAAAAGAAAACTTTTCCAGTTTTTTGCATTCAAGGATGAATAGAAATTTTTAAACCATGCTTTCAATACAGTTACTATATAATTGTAGAGTTAACTAATTTTCCTGATATTTTAAACTACTAGAAAATTTATTCTTGGGAACTGTTTAGCCATGAACAAATAAGATTAAGGTGAATAAATAGGGGTTTTTTGCCTCTTAATTTTAAGTTTTTTCTTGGGGCCGCCCTACTTATGAATTCACTCAGAATTTGAGACATTATTCATCTGGTTTGAATACAAATACTCCTATTTATATCCTAAACAACTGATAGATTTGAACATTGGCGTCATTTTTGTCTTCTTCCTTGGCAAGAAAGATTTTATTTTGTTTTCCTTGCATGATAGCATTTGATGAATTCATGGTGATGTGCTCTAGGCCATGAGATCGCAAGGATTGACTAGCTACCTTTGTGGAAGAATTAGCCAACTCTAAGTCATTGTCCAGGGGACGGCCAAGTGTTGGGTTCCAGCACTCTTCAGGGAGGGTTCTTCCTAGTGTCCCCATCTGCAACCCCATCAAGTCTTGCTTATGTTGACAGTTGGTCCCTGAATTTGTAAGCTTATAAGAATTGTGATGCTCCTACCAAACGCTAAATAATTTGATGAATTGGGTGAAGGCGATGACTCATAAAGGAATGAACATTTTGAAGTTTCCACTAGAGGAATAATAAGGTGATAAAAAATGCACCAACTTTGGTTCATATTTTACAATAGTTTTTGCCAAAACTGGCATTTAGTTCCAGTTTTTGATAAAGCAGTGCTCATAGCAGACAATTAGTTTACTTAATGACCAGCACATTTATCTATTTAGTTAGTTAGTTAGTTAGTTAGTTAGTTAGTTAGTTAGTTAGCTAGCTAGCTAGCTAGCTAGCTAGCTAGTTAGTTAGTTAGTTAGTTAGTTAGTTAGTTAGTTAGTTAGTTAGTTAGTTAGTTAATATACTGCCCTTCTTCCGAAGGACTCAGGGCGGTGTATAGCCATGATAAAACACAAACATAACAATTACTAAAAACCCTTTAAAAATATTAAATAAATTGGCTGGATTACAAATTTAAATTACCATTAAAAATTTAAAACCAAATTATTTGCTCAACCAAATTGTTGAACAACCAAATGTGTTGATTGCTCAACAATCACCAAAAAAGAATCATAAAATAATGCCAGTCATGTGACAGACCCATTTTATCACCATTCTCATTAATGACTATGATGGGCAAGGTCCATTACGGTTGTAAGTTGAGGACTATCTGTCATACATAGCATCCTTACAGAGTAAGATGTTATTGTTCATTTGCTCATTCTGCATTTCAATATCTGGAACCTTTGTGTAGTCTTCACTGGTGATTGGCTTTGGTCCCAGTGAATTAATAGCTTTCCATGTATTTGTCTATATATTTTCAAACCTGTGGAAAACTCATTGTGACAATCTTTATTTGACCCCCTTTTGTCTGGAGATAGTGGTTTTATGGATTTTATTTCTGTTACAAGTAATCATGTAGTATGTGAATACAGCAAGTGTTTCAGCAAGAGGTTTTACAAGCAAGCAAAGAAAAAAAGGGAGTCTCAGTGGCGAAAATTTCTAGCTTATTTTGCTTTCATCAGTGAAACATTCCCTCTGATGGGATTCGAACCTGGGCTGAATTACATGCTAGGCTAATGTCTTAACCATTAAGCCATAGGTTCTTCCTCGCTCTGAAGGCTGGCACCAGGGAATCTATCAGGCTTTTTTTTATGAGGCACCTGGCTTTTTCTGAGTACAGAAGGGAGTGAACTACTTCCTTTTTGCCCTTCAGCCCCAACATCGGAGCTTTGCAGGCCTGTTGCTAAGCAACACACTTTTTTATTACAGCAAGAAGTTTTGCAAGCAAGAAAGAGTAAAACTTCTTGCTGTAATAAAAGAGTGTGTCGCTTATCGACAGACCTGCAAAGCTCCTAGGTTGGGGCTGGTGCCTCATAGCAAAGCCCTACAACAAGTGAGTGTCTCTTAGCTTTTGGGGAAGAATCTAGTAAAATGAATATCTAAAAGGGTAGAAGTAAGTGCTGCTCAGAAAAAAATTAGTAGACATCCCCATTAAATTTGTGGTATTGACCAAATTCTAGAGGGAAGTAAGCAATTAGAAAATGCCAAGGAAGTACATTATTTATAACGTGCTGCGCTTCATAAGAAAGAAAAACTATTGTTCCATGTCAGTGAGAAATATGAGCTCTCCTTTTTGTGTTATTGACTTACTTTTGCCAAATAAATGTTTGCAGCAAAAGCCAAGGTAAACTTAAAAAGCAATTTTTTCAGAAAGGAAAATGGTTGTGGTGGAACACTGTAGCAAAGGAGAATTCCAGATGGAAAAATAATCTTAGAAAAGAGGGGGGAAATGCAAATCAAAACAAAATGGAAAAAAACCAACCAATGAGAACCCTGAGTGTATTCTGTTCAAAAGTAAAGTAGATGTATATTTAAAAAGACAGCTTGCAGGCTGTCTTGGATAGGGAAGAAACTCAGGGGAATGGGGCCTTTTGGGGAATTAGAATTTAGTTTTTAATGTTGATAAATTTTCCTAGTTCTTTATATAGGTAGTGCGTGTCTTACGTCCACAGTTAGGATCTGTGGAATTTCAATCACTAAATGAAATGGCATGGACCCGATTTTACGATCTTTTTAAATTTATGTTCATTTATTTATTTATTAAATTTCTTTGCCCCCTTCATCTCACTAACAAGCGACTTTTTATCCCAGTCATTACGGTAAGCATATTCAGCTTCCGCAATTGGCTATTCCTATTAGAAGCTGACCAGGAAAGTTGCAAATTGTGATCATATGACCGCAAGACTCTGCAACATCATCAATGCGAGCCTGTTGCAAAGCTAGTTGCTAAATGCACAAATTGCAATCATGTGACTGTAGGGGTGATAGACGGGTCATACGTCACTGTGGATGGGTCATATGTCACTCAGAGGCTGTCATAACCTTTCTATCGTTGTTAAGTGAATGGTTGTAAGCTGAGAACTACCTGTAGTTTTATTCTGAGGATTCTAGCTGGAGTTTCACTTCCATAAGAATGTGATTCTTTAGTCTTCACAAAGCTCTTGCTCCAGCTGTTTCTTTCCGAGAGCAATCAAGAAATTGTTCTTGATTAAAGAATTATGCAAGTGTAATAAATGCATATGAATGTATGTATTCATTACACTTCATAATTCTTTAATCAAGAATAACTTCCTGAAGGTTAACAATCAGAAATCAGATTTTCGCCTTATAGTCATATTTTAAGAATGTATCTAGGAGAGAGCAAAAGTTTGAAGGGTACAGAAAGAAAGAAATGGATTGATTTGATTTCTGATAAATGGATGTTTTGTGACTTTCCTCTGCTACCATTTTGTGAATTTAGAAGCTTTCCTTCTAAACCAGTTTGGTCTAGTAGTGGTTAAGATACCAGACTAAAAATGCAGGAGACTGTGAATTCTAGTCCTGCCTTAGCCATGAAACTCAACCAGGTGACTTTGGGCAAGTCTCTCTCAGCCCAATTCATCTTACAGGGTTGCTGTTGTGGGAAAAATAGAAAGAGGAAAGTGTGTTGGATATATTTGCCACCTTGAATTATTTGTAAACAAAATAAAGGAGGGATGCAAATAAATGAATACAAATTGGGATAGAGCCACTTTTTTATTACAAATACATCCCATAGCCTCAAATGGCTAAGGAAGTGTTTTGTTTTGTTTTTCTCCTTTCTTCATTCCATGTATTTTACAGAAATGAGTTCTTTTTTTCTTTTTCTTTTGCATATGTAATATAGAAGAAGTAGGAATGTAAAGGGTGGATTGCTTGCATTTCCAGTCTCCGATCCTCCGTTGGTCCTATCAGTCGCTCCTCCACTTGTCATCTCTTCTTGCCATAAAATCTGCCTTTCCTTCCGTAGTTTCTATTTTTATCTTCTCTCTTAGTATAATTATTTTTTGCCAGATGTCCAAACTCTCCCCTTTTTATGAGAAGGGAGTTAGTCTTAGCAATAGCAATAGCAATAGCAGTTAGACTTATATACCGCTTCACAGTGCTTTACAGCCCTCTCTAAGCGGTTTACAGAAATCGACATACTGCCCCCAACAATCTGGGTCCTCATTTGACCGACCGCGGAAGGATGGAAGGCTGAGCCAACCTTGAGCTAGTGGGACTCGAACTGCTGGACTTACTGGCAGCCGACTGTTAACAGAAGTAGAATGCAGTACTGCACTCTAACCACTGCGCCACTACAGCACCTAAATTCCTAATTCCTCTTACCTGGAATACTTAGATACAGATATTCCTCGACTTAACAACCATTCATTCAATGATCATTTGAAATTACCATGGCATTGAAAAAAATGACCGTTTTGTCACATGACTGCTTCAGCATCCCCATGGTCAGGTAATAAAGATCCAGATGCTTGGCAACTGGCATGTATCGATGACAGTTGCATTGTCCGGGGTCATGTGATCATCTTTTGTGACCTTCTGACAAGCAAAGTCAATGGGTAATCCAGGTAAACCAGGTTACTGACTTAACAACCGCAGTGATTCACTTAACAACTGGGGAGAACTCACTTAACTGTCTTGCTTAGCAACAGAAATTTTCGGCTCAATTGTGGTCGTATGTCAAGGACTGCCTGTACTATATTGTCGAGAATTCTTGTGAAGCAGTGCTTCCAAACCTGGGCACTTTACTGATGCTTTTGGATTTCAACTCCCAGCCAGCATGGCCACTGGGGTGTGCCTAGATTGATGAATGCTATCATGTAGGGTCACTGTTGAGGACACACACTGAATACTTGCAAGACATAATAAAGCTCATTGCTCAAATAACAAGCACTATTGATGGTGCCTGTAGTTCATACGTTGTGTACCTAGTCCTTCTGCAGTTCATTTTTGTAATGTGTTTGTCAAATAAAGGAGAGAAAATGTTAGAAAGATCCCTGGTAATACATCACAGCAAGCCAGAAAGATTAAGCTCCTGCAAATATTAAACAATTCTTCTTTCTAGCAGTCCTTTTTAGTGCATAGTTGCTTCCCTTCAAATCATGGGGAAAAAGCATTTGTATTCTGTTCGTAGGAAACAAAAGAGTGTGATTTTATCTCTCAAAGGTACGTTGTTATTCCAGAAATATTTTCTGTGTTATTTTATTTAAAATGAGACTTCCTTTTCTTTACAACTATATATTAGACTAATTACTTTGGTTGAGCTCTAATTTAAACAAGTTTTATTTAAAGCAGCCGGTACTCTTAAAGTGAATTTATAGTGTCTAGGTTAAAAAAAAAAGCCATTTAATTTTATGGTATTTCCTATAAAAGAAAACAGGTTTCAAGCACTTTAGATTGTTTATATTCTTTGAGGAGTAAAAATGGTTGCGGTTCAGACAAGTCTATTTCCTCCTCAAATGGGAAATATTCCAACGAAACAAAAGTTTTGCAAAAAAACCCTCCAAAGGTTATTTTTACTGATTTTCCTTTTGGAGATTCTGGACAACACCCTAGAACAGGAAACCACTGTTCTCCCAGAATCATGCAGGATTAAATTGATGCAACAGCAACACTAAGTAATGCTTTTAGAGTTTGCTTATTTGGTCTGTACTTGAATGTTTAAATATAGCATGCTGTGCAATGTAATATGGTTACATCAGTCCTCAAAGTATGACCACAATTGAGACCAAAATGTCAATTGCTAAGTGAGACAGTTCTTAAGTGAATTTTGCTTCCTTTTACAAGCTATCTTTTCACAGTTAAGTGAATCAATCCACATGTTAAGTTAGTAGCACAGTCATGAAGTGAATCTGGCTTACCCATTGACTTTGCTTATCAGAAGATCACAAAAAGGTAATTGCATGACCCCAGGACATTGCAACCATCATAAATACAAGCCAGTTGCCAAGCACCCTAATTTTGGTCACCTGACTGTGGGGATGCTATAATGGTCATAAGTTTGAAAAACAATCATAAACCAGTTTTTTCAGTGCTGTTGTAACTTTGAACGGTCATTAAACAAATGGTTGTAAGTCAAGCACTGCTTGTATTATAAGACAGTAGCCCTCAACTTTTTTGTCACCAGGGATTGGTTCTGTGGAGACAGTTTTTTCCCCGTGGACTGGAAGGGGCGTGTTTTCATATGCTGCCTGCATCCCGTGGAAGGGACTTCGCTTGTTTGCGCGGCCTGTCTCCTGGACCCTCCTAATATTAACTCCTAATCAGGGGTTAAAGACCCCTGTTATAAGGCCTTTAAATGGTCAGAGATTTTCAACCTGGGGTCTGTGGGGACCCCTTGGGTGGTCTGTGGCAAGTTGTCAGAGGGTCCACAGGCAGGTCAAGGAAAATTTGGAAAAAGTGATATACACGAATTGTCGATTAGTAATTAGTTGAATTTGTGGGAATGAGGTCCGCCATGCTCTAAATGACACAAGCACACAGTGAAGAGAATTGAACTCACAACTTGGAAAAATAAATTGTAACAGCCTACATCACAGGTCTCCAGCATGATGCGGGTGAGTGCCAGTGGACTCGGTATTCAATTGGATTTTATTTTTTAATTATTACTTACATTTAAAACATTAACAAAGAAGCTAGCCTGCTGCAGAGCCAAAGTTATTCTAAATACTGAAATTGTGCAGAAAATACAGCTGTCATTGTTGAGGAGGATTTCTGTGACTAAGATGAATGTTTTGCCTAGAATGTTATTTCTGTTTCAGACAATACCTGCTTTGACAACTGATATACAAATTAAACAGTGGCAGAAAGATGCATTTAAATTTGTGTGCTGGTGGGAAATCCACGAGTTAAATAATAAAGTGTTACAAGATGTGAAAGAAAGAAGAAGATTGGGTTTACCCGATCTGAAATTGCTCTTTTTAGCTTGTTGATTGATTGGGACCCACCCAGTCTTCTCTTTGGCTAAGAACTCCTCAAAGTTGATTGTAAGATAGATGGCTACATAAAAGTTTTAAATAAATATGTAATTTTAAAACAATTAGCATAATGCAGTGCTTAACCTAGTCTGCCAGCTTTATGGAATTGAGGTTTAAATATATGAAGGGGGGACTTTTCTGGACTCGGAAAATAGCAAGAGAAAATGTAAGCCAGGAAATCTACTTCTTCATATATATTTTTCTTTTCTTGTATGTGATTATGGAATTAACCAGACCATCCTATTATAATTTGCAGATTTATGGCTAAGAATTGAAGGGGAAGAAGTAAATAACATTCCTTGGAATTAATGGAACTTAACCTTTTAGCACCTACCCATTTTTTTCCCTCCAATGTGTCTCCACAAATTGCATTGTAGGAAAGTAAGTGATCTCATTTAATATCTGGAGGCTTCAGTGAATGTGAAACAGACCAAAACATTCTTATTGTTACAATAAATATCTGGTTTATGCTGATAAGAAGTGAGAGGGTTCATGTAGCACCAAGCAAAGGAAATTCGAGGAATCAGTTTAATTTAATCTTCTTACTTAGAATGTCACAGTTCTACAGAATAGAAATCTAGGGAATTGTGACAGTAGCCTGAGTGCATTGGTTGTATTATGAGCTTTGGACCTTCTGAAACCAATTTGTAAGCAAGTTGAGGGTGGTTTTAACAGCTAACAAAATATACCTTCTGCATCTGACTTAGATTATACATTGCTAAATGTATTAGGTCAATTAGGGAGAAAAAGGAATATTTGCAGTAGTCAGAGACATATTTCTTAATGCCAAATATATTACTTTATTGCATTCTTGCATCAATGTCATACTTATTTTTATATCTTGAACGTTTAAAATGCCAATGAGCAGAACTTAAAATCAAACTGGGCATAACTCTGGGTGTGTGCTTTTGTGGTTATGTGTATATATTTAGTATAATATTTATACCCTTAGAACAACACATGTTAATCATCATATGTTTTTCTTCCATTAGAATTCCCATCTGCTCTCTCTCTCTCTCTCTCTCTCTTACATCATCATATTAATTTTGTATTTATATTGGCCAAGAAAGACAATTAAATGTTACAAAGACAATCCATGCAACATCTAGGACTTACACTATTATTTCTATTTATTCAATATTTACAAATAAATAAGGCAAAATTTTCCAAGGATTGTACAGTATAATATTTTTAAAAGAATAGTAATGCAATGGGGGGGGGGCGAATCTTAACTTTAAAATACAAAAATGCTAAAGTCAACACAATAGAATGCAATACAGATCAAGGTGTTAAAAAGCAACCAATAAAACTAAATCACTCAAAAGCAGCAGGCTTAAAAAATGAATTCTTTAAATTCCTTGGAGAACAGGGAAATCCTACTAATCCAGCCCTAAAAAGAAAATGTTTAGAAATGGAACATCGCTCTGTGCGCATCCTGTATGAGCATACGTTTATCAGTGAAAATTTAACATTTCCCAAAGCTTCACATGTGTATAAATATCCACCATGCTTGATATATATTCCACACTTGAGGGTATAGTGTACATATCTTTAAACATTGTATGGAATGAATGTTTCTTTCATTCCACATTACTACATTTCTTTTTCCTGCAGCAGTTTTATCAGGCTTCTGCCATCAAATCTTGTGCCATTTTTTACATAAAATATGTGTGATTCATGCATTAAGTACTCACGGTTGAGTTTATTTCATAAACCATCAGGAAGTACTGCTAAATTTTATTTTTGGATTGCACATAAACTATATTATATTGGGATGTTGATAGATAAATGAGCATGACTTTGGCATCGCTTATGAAAAAAATGGGCTTTTTAACCTTTAAGTTTGCTATTTCTTCCACTTGTTCTATGATTGAGTCACACATATTTATCATATATTATCACTGAGAAGATGCCTGCTAAGCCATTTGCAGTCTAATACTACAGAGATAATTGGATGTGCACTCCGTGGAGATTTGTAGTCATCTCTTTATCTTAAAGAGCTGTTGGTTTTGTAATCAAAATACAGGTAGTCCTCAACTTCATTTAGCGTCCATTCAAAGTTAAAGTGGCACTAAAAGACCCAGCAAATTGCTACTGGTCCTTGTACTGAACAACTGTTACAGCAGCCCCACAATCATGCGGTTAAAATTTGTCTGCTTGGAAACTGCCATGTCTTTGTGATGGGTGCAGGGTCTCTGGATTATGTGATCACTATTTGCAACCCTCCTAGCTGACTTCCGACAAGCAAAGTCAATGTGTGTGCATGTCCTGGATTTGCTTAGTGACAGCATGATTCACTTAACAGCTACAGTGATTTGGTTAACATCCATGACAGAAAAGGTGGTAAAAACCAGGTGCGATTTAACAATTTCCCATGCTTAGCAGCAGAAATTCTGATTCCCACTGTGGTCATAAATTGAGAACTGCCTGTAATGGCCATGATTCCGTTGATCTGAGCAGCTCATTTCTACCATCAGCTCTAAAAGAAGCCCTATTTTCAATTAAGATGTTAAGTTCAATATTGTGATCATAGAAAGAAAAGTGAGAGGGTATAGATTGTCCGCTTAATCCTGATGGTTTTTATGGGCTTTTTCTCCTTTAGCACTTGGAAGAATTAAGAATATTAAACATCTCATGCCACAAGTTAATTCATAGAATGATAACACTAGTTTAGACAATCTATACCAGTGGTTCCCAATCTTTTTGGCACCAAGGACTGATTTCTTGGAAGACAATTTTTACATGAACCTGGAGGAAGAGGTGAATGAAGGGGGAGGAGAAGAGAATGGAGACATGGGGGTTTCATGGGAGGAGGCTTTCTTGCACTGCTTTGGAGGATAGAGAGAGGCCTGCGCTGGATGGGGGAAGAAGAGAAGAGAAGGCCCTTGCTTGGCCTTTGAGCGGAACGGGCCGGGGATCCAGCGCATTGAGGGGGCGCTGAGGAGGCTATTCCAGAGAACAGGTGACACCAAGCTGACTCAGCATTGGAGGGGGTGCAGGCGTGAGAGGGGTTCCCTTGGAGACACAGGACTTGGAGTGGCTTTGCCCTGCCCCTTCCTCAGTTGCAGGCGGGGTTGGCACTATTGGTTTGCTGATGGAGGGCCATGCGATGTAGTGCACGCCAGCGAGAGTGAGGAGGAAGAGTGGGAAGAGGAGGGAGTGGTGGAGAAGGGGAGATGCGGAGTCAGTTGCAGGCCGGCTGGGAGACTCTGCACTGGGCGGGATGGTTTTTGCCCGCCGCCCTCCTGCCCTGGTCCCGCCTCCAGCCTAGTGTGCCTTTGACTCGTTTGATGGGGGGAAAAAACCACGATAAAAGCAGGCTTAACTTAATGAGGGAACTTGCCTTAAAAAAAGTCATCCTCCTTTAGATACGTGCTGAAATAATTATCCTTTTCAATGTACTTTGCGTTTTTTAATCTTTCATTTGGTTTGTCTCTCTAAAAATAAATGTTTTATCTTTAAAAACTGTTTTACAGCCATGCTGTCACAGAAGAATCTGTGTTATGGAGAAATGGATTACAGTCTAAATTTTTAAATAAGAATTTTTTTTAAAAAAAAAGGCTATCAAGTTTGTACTAATTTCAGCTACTGTTCTGGTTTTCTCCTTCCCTGAAGCTGTATGGATAGCATGGCATCATTTTATCAGGATTGCCAAGGTTGATGGGGCTGATGTGATTTTATTGCATATGTTTTAAAGTAATTTTGTTTTGTGATTTTAGGGAGTGTTGTTTTTGTTTTGTGTTTTTAGCCAAGAGATAGTTGTTCTCATTGTTAAGGGATAGGATATTGGCCATACTGACTTAAGTTCAATCATATTGGTCCAAGTTTGTCGTCATTTTACATTATGAGTAGACTAAATCTATTCAAAGTTGAACACAATTAAATGAATAGTTAACACCCACACTTTTTAAATCTTCAGAAGAAACCTCGTGATTCAATAAATCCCTTCACTTTGTATAAAATGATTACCCTCAAGTCTTCCGTGTTGAAAAACAAAAGTTGTCTGTGTTTGAAGTCTTTGAAAATAAACTAATTTTAATTGCTTTCATTTTACCCATAATTGCAGTTTGCTTTAGCACAGCTGTTGAAGTAAACCTGCAAAATGAATTAGAAATGGATTGATGAAGCTGTAAGACAAAATTCAGGGATATGGTTAAGTGGTTTCTGAGTTAAAAGCTCAATTCTTCCCTTTGTCAGTGTTTAATGTCTTTATTTTGAAAGCATAAACAAAGAAAGCAACAGGCCTAATCTTTATATTAACAACAAAAGGTGTGAGTTTCCCAAAAGATTTTGAAGTTTACGGAGCTTCAGAGAGCACAAATTTTATATTGTCATAAGTAAATCTGGTGCATTTTCATTCATGAGACATACAGGTACATACAGCCATTCATTTAGTGACCATTCAAAATTACAACGACACTGAAAAAAGTGACTTCTGACAGTTTCAATGATCATGTGATCAAAATTTAGGCGCTTGGCAATTGACATATAATTTATGACAGCTGCCCTCTGATGGAGTCTTGGAGTTTGTAACCTTTCCAGCTCGTTTCTGACAAGCTCAGTGCAACAGCATTGCCAAAAAGGCATTAAGAGGAGTTAGCCTGATTTTGCGAAGCTTCTTTTCCAGTAACATTGAACTGCAAACCAGGGCATATAAAATCTTCACCAAACCAATTCTTGAATGCAGCTCATCTGCCTGGAATCCACATTGTATAACAGACATTAATACAATTGAACAAGTCCAGAAGTATTTTACGAGAAGAGTACTCCATTCCTCAGCCTGCAATAGAATACCTTATGCCACCAGGCTTGAAATTCTGGACCTAGAAAGCTT
>JANHFO010006465.1:44527-55226 GCA_032468095.1 Pareas carinatus | reverse complement strand
ATATGCCTGTAAGCCGCCCTGGGTCCTTCGGGAGAAGGGCGGGGTATAAATAAAATTTATTATTATTATTATTTATTTTTATTATTATTATAAAGGCAGCTAAACGGCCCTAATTCTAACTCTGATGAATAAATTGTCTTAAATTACTCTTTTTTTCCATTGAGCTATATCAGGCACATCAGGAAATAATTCATGTAGTCCATTACTAATGCTTTTCGTTGAGCATATATAGCTAGACAAAACTACATTTTAGTCTTGATAAATCCACTTCAATATAATTTTAAAAATTGCTGGTTTTGGATAGTACTTAGAAGTGACCGAGGTCAGGCAACCAAGATCAGTTTTGAAACTGTAGAGTTTGATCCAGGTTACAAAAGGTAAGGGATAATGGGATGAATGTGAGATATAATTAGTAATAATAGCATAATAAATGTTGCAGAAAAAAAAGAGATTCCGTTCTGTTATGGTCTTTTTTTACAGTTCTGAAATAATTAATTAAACAAACAGGTATTTTATGTTAATTATTCACTTAAGTTATAAGGATGAAATTGAATAGTGGAAGATTCATGATAGGTCAAAAATATAAATACTTCTGCATGCAATAATATTTAAGCTAAAGGTTGCTTTCTCAAAATATGGCAATGGCCACTAATTTAGAAGTCTTCTTCAGAAGGAATTAGACAATTCACATAGGATAAGGCTAATCATAATTACTCATTGCCATGTGTCTCTATCACCAATATTAGAGACACAATGATTCTGACCAAAAATTGCTGGCCTTAATGTCATGCTTGCCAACTTTCCATAGAAATCTGATAGCTCCCAGGCTGGAAAATAATGGATAAATGAAATTATCCATGAACCAATCTATTAAGATTCTCATCTGCTAGTTTGTGAATTAAAATCAGTAGTTTGCAAAGAGGTTGCAAGATTTCAGGATGCATTATCTTTTAAGATGGATTGGTAGGTAAATGAAGGTATAGATTTTGAGAAGAGATAGGAAGCTCTTCATTGTAGACATTCTGGCTGCCTGAAAGGAATAATAGCAGAGCACAGAGATAGAACTAAAGCAGAAACATATATATGGCCTTAATTTTTGGTGTGATAAAAAGAGAAGGAAAAGAAAAGGAATAAAGGAGTCAAGATATAAGGGGGAAAGAGGGGGAGGAAAGCATTTGGATTTAGCAGAGAAATTCCACACACTTTTTTTCCTTTTTTTGGCAAAACAACTACTCAGGAGCTAAAGATGAATGCAGGCACAAGGTTTTTGTGCAAAGAATACCAAACCAAAGATTTACAGTCAAATCAATGTGATGTGAAGAGCTGGAAGTTCAGCTGTGAAGAGAAGCTGAGAAACAGTTTGGTGAGTTGAACCAAGAACAGAAAACTGGGATGAGAGGGAGAGGAAAGAACAAATTGAGGATCAGAAGCAAAAAAGAAAGTAGGGTAGAAAATGAAAGAGGCATTTTGGCAGAGTGGTGCAGGACAGTAGCTTGGGTATAGAAGTATTCATTATCAAATCCTAGCAAACAGTTCCTATTGCACCAATGTATATACCATTGGTCATTATTTTCTAATTGTTTAAATAAAAGCTATAAAAAAATTCACTCTTACCTGTAGAATACTTTTTTCCTATTGGAAATCCTCTGAACTCCCCCATTGGCTGAAGGATGAACAGTAAGATTGATAGGATAAATTCTTCAGGTGCTGGAAAGGTATCTTTGGCAAATACCTGGGAGATTCAGCTCCCATTTCTAGTGTTATAGATCAGGAAACAACCATTTTACATGAAGAAGTTACTTTTTTATTTGAAATCCTTCTCTCCCACGGAGACCATAATCATAGCATCTCTTCTTCCATGAATAATTTTTTTCAAGTTCACTTGGAAGAACATCAATAACTTGCATTTTGCTGATGGCACTACTATGATAGTGGAAAATGCAAATGATCTGTAAGATCTGGAAATGAAAAGCAAAGAGCCCAGCGAAAACCTGTGACTAAAAATATAAAGACAATCAAATAATGACATAAATTACAGCTATCAACCTTACAAATGACACTAAAGATACTGAAGTAGTTGGTAGCTTCTTCCTTGTAGGAACAATTATCAATATTAAAGGAATCAGCAGTCAAGGAATATGCCAAGAAAATAATTCAGATGTTGTGACATGACTATACGTACAAAGACTGGAATCATCCAGGAAACGGTTTTCTCCATGACACTCTGGGAAAGTGAACACTGGATTTTGAAGGAAAAAACAGGATAGGAAATGTATTGACATTTTGGAATTTGGTGTTGAATAAGACTCTTTAGAACATCATAGATAGCCAAGAAAACAAATAAATCGATTATAGAACAAACAACTCACAGCTCTTGGGCACAAATGACGAAGCTCAAGTTACTATATTTTAAACACATTAAGTATGTCTTATAGCTCTCTGAAGAAATCTATAATGCTGGAAAAGGTGGAAGGAAAGAGAAGAGGGCAAGCAGCAGCAAGATTTCAGCAGCAATTTTTTAAAACTTGAAGAGTCTAACTGAGAATAGATCAGCATGGAGAAGGCCAATCTATGTGGTCAGTACCAACTCTATTGGTTATGTTGTCCTCCCTTTCTGTTCCTGCTTCATCCCAATTTAAATCCTGCGTCAGTCAAACCACTGATTAAGGGAACTGCAGCTCATGAAAGCTTATGCCTTTCAATAAAATTTGTTAGTGAGAAAATGTGCTACCAGACTTCTCATTTCTTGGTTCAGCAATATCCAACAGCAGATATTCTGAACCTCAGTTTGCCAATGAAGGTGTGTCAGACCTCTGTGACAAACGAAGCTGAAATAATAAATGATATAAATGGCTCTCTGCAAATGAGCAATGTGAGCATAAATTATAACAGCCATCTGATGGAACATTCTGACATTTTATTCCAAGGTGAAACTACAGCTGATCCACTTCTTATTGAATTCAAACCTATTAAATTAGGTTTGCTATACAAGGAAACTAGAGAATCAAAACTGAGAATGGAGAAGTTGCTCTTTCATGGTTTAATTCTACCTATATGATACGTAAATCCAGTACATATTGTTGACTCACCATGTTCAGTTCACAATTTCCTCCCCCCTACATCTCTGTATCATAAACTGATGAACAGACTTGTGCACAATTTCTTTATTCCTTCTCCTTTAAGCTTGTGCACGGCAGTATAAATTTGTGCCAACTAAAGATTTCCTATTGCAGGGAAGACACAAATCTCAAGACAGCTGTTGCAGAGGAGACAGCAGGCAAAAAGGCAGCCTCATTTGCCTCAGTGAACCACTTCATGCCACCTTAAACCTTTGTCATAGTCTCACTTTTCTCAGTTACTCTTTCCATTCCATGGAAAAACTGAAAGGGAAGTACTTTTTTCTACTTTTGCAACTGTTGGATGATCATAAGAGGAAAACATTCACTCACAGTGGCCAGTTTTTGACTGCTTGCAAATTCTGAAGAATACTACAGTGAGACAACTTGAACACATTCCTTCAATACAATAGAAGAGGGGAGATACTGCTTGGTAAAACAGTTTAAGAAGGAGCTTTGCTTGATTGACATGTCATCATAGCAAATCACACTTGTAAAAATTTGTACAGCCCTTTTCATCACTGCTTCCTCCTCTGTCTTAAACAAACAGAATGCCCAGTGAGTAGTGGGGGGGGGCAGAATGGCTTACTGATCATGTACCTGACTCCCTGCCATGTGGCGGTGGCCCTGCCCAAGCTGCTTGATGTGATTGCCAAGGGGGCAGTGGAGACTCCTGGGCTTATAGTTCATGGCCCCACGCACACAGGGGTACACAAGCTGGACTTGATTATTTTCTCTGGACAGTGGCTAGATGATCTGAATTTAAGGGATATAGTTATTGAACCTTGATCATGGTCAGATCATTCTCTCCTCCGGCTGAACTTCCTAACCACCACACCAGCTGCAGGAAGGCAGAACCAATTAAATGGTTCCGCCCCAGGCGCCTGATGGATCCTAAGAGATTCCAGATGAAGCTTGGGCCATTTCCTGAGGCTCTGTCTCACGGCTCGGTCGAAGACCTAACGGCCGCCTGGCATAGGACGGCCGGTGATGCTCTGGATCGGGTGGTGTCTTTGCAGCCTCTGACCTGGTGTTGAACTACCTTAGTTCCTTGATTTTCTGCTGAGGGAGATGAAATGCCAGAAAAGACACCTAGAGAATGGTTGGGGGGCCAGCTGCTCCGACTCTGATCGAGTGTTGGTAAGAGCTCATATTAAGACTTACCTTGGCGTGATCAAAGCGGTGAAGCATAATTACTTTGCCGCTCTGATCACATCTGCAGATAACCACCCCACCACACTGTTTAGGGTGACTCACTCTGGGACCATGAGAGGACTCCTTGCAGGATCGTACAGAGGATTTTGGGGGTTATCTCCAGGATAAAATCGATCAGATCTGGAGCGGCTTGGACTCTGACTGGGTGGGTTCAGATGGGATGACTGAGGCAGGTCTTGAGAGTGTTGTTTGGGGGGAGTTTGACCCTGTGACTCCTGAGGGCATGGACAGGATTCTGGGGTAGCTGAATGCAACCACATGCTTATTGGACCCGTGTCCCTCTTGGTTGGTGCTAGCTTCCTGGGAGGTTACAAAAGGCTGGCTCCAGGGTATTGTGAATGCTTCAATGAGTGAGGGGCTCTTGCCGGCCGCCTTAAAGGAGGCAGCGGTGAGGCGCCTCCTCAAGAAGCCTTCCCTGGACCTGGCTGTTTTGGCTAATTATCATCCAGTCTCCAACCTTTATTTTGTAGCAAAGGTTGTGGATAGTGTGATTGTGCGTCAGCTCCTGTAGCACCTGGTTGAAACTGTCTATCTGGATCTGCTCCAGTCCGGCTTCAGGCCCAGATATAGCATGGAAATGGCATTGGTCGCATTGGTCGATGAACTCTGAAGGGTATGGGATAGGGGATGTTCCTCTTTCCTGGTCCTACTAGACGTCTCGGCGGCTTTTGATACCATTGACCATGGTATCATGCTGCGCCGGTTGAAGGGGTTGGGAATGGGGGGCACCGTGATACGGTGGTTTTCCTTCTACCTCTCTGACCGGTCACAGATGGTGTTGGCATGGGCGCAAAGGTCGGCTCCGTGGTGCCTCACTTGTGGGGTGCTGCAGGGATCGCTCCTCTCGCCCCTCCTGTTCAACATCTACGCAAAGCCGCTGGGTGAGATCATCCATGGCTTTGGGGTGGAGTTCTGTTAGGGTTATATGGGTTGTGATCCCTTTAATAACCCTACAGGTTGGTTTGCTGAATGACTGACCAACTGAACCAAGCTGAGCCACACCTATTACAATTAGACCCGGACCTAGAGTATATAAGCAGCAGACTTGAATTCACTCACTCTCTCGCTTGGTGACTCTCGCTTTGTGATCCATGTCTCTGCTTTGTGATCCATGTTTCTGCTTTGGTTCCTGTATTGCTATTTATTGCTGGCCAACTTTGTTGGCGAAGATACTGCAAAAACAACTTGCTAACTTGGTTAGTAGAAGGATTGCTTGACTGAGTTTTGATAACTGGACTGTTTCCTGGTCCTACTAGACGTCTTGGTGGACTGTGGACTGTGTTTGACTATTCTGGGTATAAAGGCTTTTTATACTTCACTGCATTCTTTGTTTGTGTAATACTGGCTTACACTGCTACTTTTTAGTACAGGCACTTTTGTTCTGCGCACCATCCTTGCAGCCAAGAAACCTGCTTGTGGCCAACATTAGTAAATAAGCCAGGGGTGCCCTGGCAAGTTCCATCAGTATGCTGATGATACTCAGCTATACATCTCCATCCCAGGCCACCCCAATTATGCCATGGAAGTGATGTTCCGGTGCCTGGAGGTCATGCGGTCTGGACAGGCTCAGACTCAACCCCTCCAAGACTGAGTGGCTGTGGCTTCTGGTGTCCCGATATAGCCAGTTGGTGCCATTCCTGGCTATTGAGGATGAAGTATTGGCCCCCACGTAGAGGGCTTGCAATTTGGGTAACCTCCTGGATGCACAGCTGTCTTTGGAAGAGCATATGATGGCTGTGGCCAGGGGGGCTTTTTATCAGGTTTGCCTGATACGCCAATTACGTCAATCGAGACTCCCTTCGCACGGTTACTCAGGCTCTCGTCATTTCCCATCTGAACTACTGTAATGCTCTCTGCATGGGGCTCCTCTTGAGGTGCTCCCGGAGACTACAGTTGGTCCAGAATGCGGCTGTGTGGGGGATTATGGGAGTGATGGGACATTCCCATGTGACTCCATTCTTAGGTCGGGCTGCACTGATTTCTTGTGGTCTTCCAGGTGCGTTTCAAGGTGTTGTTATCACCTTTAAAGCGCTCCATGGCTTAGGGCCTAGGTATTTACAGGACCGTCTGCTACCAGCAAATGCCTCCCACACGGTCAGTATGCTCCCACAGAGAGGGCCTCCTCAGGGTGCTGTCGGCCAAACATTGTCAGCTGGCAACCCCCAGGAGGAGAGCCTTCTCTGTGGCAGCACCCTCCCGCTGGAATGAGTTCTCCCCAGAGATACGTAGGATATCGGACCTCCATGTGTTTTGCTGTGCCCTAAAATCTTATTTATTTATGCAAGTTGAGCCGCCCTAGCTCCCCCCCTCTGTTTTTGATTGGAATTTTAATTCGGTTTTGATCTGGTTTGGTTTTGGGGATTTTAATTAATTACAACCATTTGATTTAATACTTTTACATTTGTTTTAATTTTTGTAATTCAGAGAATCTAGAATAAGAGTGTCTTTTCTAAAAATATATATGGTGAGATGTAATTTACAGAAATTCATGCCAGATCAACAAGAACCGTGCTAAGTCTTAGGTTCTTGGACATCTGGTGAGAAATAGGCTCCAGGATTCAGAACTTCTGACTGAGCTATCATGGCTGCAAGACTACTGGAAGAAGAATTGTTTATCCATTGCAAATATAAAAAGAGTGAAAACGAAATACAAACCAAATCCAATGAGAAGGGATGAGAATAAAAAAATGCTGAAAGAAAAGAGGTTGTAATTACAGAAATGGTGGAGAGATGGACAAAAAAGATGAAAAATCTTTCAGCAACAACGTAAATGAACTGCATGTTTTTTGGTTGAAACACCTGACTGGTCTGCATTCAGTTATTGCAGACAATTTAACAACATGCTGCAAGGAGGTGTGATTGAAGATTGGTTAACATTTGGCAAAATCTAACTGATAATGAAATATCGAACATCCAGCACCAAGGCAGATACAAGCCAATTACCTGCTTACCAACAACTTTCAAATTGCTTCTGGTGTGGTTGTAAACAAGCTCTTTCCACTTGAGCAGAAAGAACAGCAAACAGCAGAGGAACAAAATATCAGTTCCTAATTGACAAGATGGTTTTGGAAAACTGCAAGAGCAGAAAGATCAACTTGAATGTAGCTTGGATTGATTGGCCACTTGCTTGGATAATAAAATGCCAAGAAATAACAGGAGAAACATTATAAGTTTTGTGCAGAGATAAATGGCACAATAGAATATACAGTTGCTGATCAATGATGATAGATTGGGAGAGGTTAATATCAAGAGAAGAATCTTTAAGGAGACTTATTCTCACCACTACTATTTGTCATTGCACTTATTCCTGTCAAGAGTCTGAAACTTTATGGAAAACACTATCTGCAATAGAATCACTGTTCAAAACTGTCCAGACATTGCAATGGAGTTTGGACTGTATAAATGTGCCACGCTGACCATGAAATGAGAGAAAATAGTGAAAGCTGAAAAAACCAATATACCCTATGGAAATAGCACCAAGAATCTGGATGAAGGCGATCAATATGAATACCTGTACATCCTTCAGGCTCACAGCATAAAGTACACTAAAATCAAGAGGAGGGTTAGAATTGAATAGATTATGAGACTGAAGAAATCTTAAAGTCCAAACTCAATAGAGGAAATACCATCAAGGTTATTAACAATTGGGCAATTCCAGTCATTAATTATACAACTGAAATAATGGTTCAGACTCAAGCAGAACTAAAAGTCCTGGGTCGGAAGACCAGGGAATTAATGACAATGAATCATGAATAAAAGACAAGAATCAAAGTTCTGAAAATTGAAATTGAAAAGTTATGACATGAACCAGCCTTAATGGTCCCAGTGGTTATCACCACACTAAGGTGCCATAGCAGAAAGTATGTACATTGACAAAAGTTTCATCTGTTAATTATAAAAGGCAAAACTGCTTCAATTTACACATATACTACACTGATATATTACAACATCCTAGGTTCTTGGAAAGATGTTGATATGTTGAAGGCCAACACCAGCTAAAGAGCTATGATTTCACATTTTTGTAAATGTAATATGTAATCTCATAAAACACTTTTAATATCTGGCTATGAGCAAGCAGTCTTAACTGCTTTAGAAACTCTTTATATTAGATATGACTTTTATAGAACGGTACACCAACCATTGTTTTTCCTTCTGTTGCATCATGTCCAATTCTTGGAGACTGCCTGGACAAGTTCCTGCAATTTTCTTGGCAAATTTTTTCAGAAGTGGTTTGCTATTGCCACACCAAGCCATTGGAGTGTATCATCTACAAACATTAATGAAACACCATTTTGGCATCTGTGAAAAATGCAATTAATTTAGTAAATGTTATTATTATTCAATAGCAGTGCACCTTTCAAGAAAAAAAATGATGGTTCTATGTAATTATTGGAGATTATTGGTGCTCAAAATGTAATGTGACACAAATATAAACTACAGAGGCTCTCTTTAGTATAGAAGTTGTTTTACATGTTTTTGTGGATGATCATGTAGAAACAAATGATTTCATGTTTATATAGCATTAAATTTCATTTTTATGAATGGTACCGTCAGGTTTTTTTTAAAAAATAAGAGAATGTATAACCCAGCTTCCAAGGGAAGTTGACAGCCCTGAAACAGCCGCACCTCTCCTCAGTAAATGCTGACATTCTTTCTTATTTTTCTTGTTCTGTTTTCTTTTTATGTCAGATCATTAATCAAACAATCATAAGGTAAATGGGAGAAGCAAGCCCCTTCTGATCCCAGAATTGAATCTGATGGCTAAGATCATGCAGCTATTCATCAGTTATTTGGCTGACTATTTTCAAGTGGCATCTTTCTATTAGCTGCTATTTTCATAACAATTCCTACTAGTATACTGTACTACAAGTAGTATTAGGCATGCCTTCACATATCTATGTGATCCCTCTACTCTGGGAATTCAATGGTTGTTAGAGACCTTCCAAGTACTACTCAAAATGCTGGTCATCACTAATGAAACCCTTCAAAAATGTTGCAAATCCTCAAGGCAACTATTTTAGTTCTTAAAATGTATGAAAAACTGTACCAAAATGAGCCCCGGTACCACCAATATTTAGAATGCGACCTTTGCCATGCCACATAAAGCATAACCCTAAGAGTCAATGGAAGTTGTTCATCTCTTATATAAGAATGCACACATATATTAATCCAGGGATGCTTTGCCTCCACTGACTTGAATTGCACAGATATCAATAATATTTTATTCTGCCATTAAACAACAAATAAGAAGTGTTAGGCAGGCACTGTTTTTTTAAAATACAGAAATTTAAAGGTTTCTAGCTACAAAATCCGTGAACATATTTCTTTTTTTGATATTTGCCAGAATGTACCACATCAGTAAATTCTATTGTAAGATAGTTTATTCTAATTGTTTTAAAAAGTTTCTAAAACAATATTGTAGATATACTACACACCATGAGGCAATAAGAATTCTAGTACTTTGATTTTAAAACTTTTTAGATTTGGGTCCAAGATGAATCAAGCAGCCCCATTATTAGTCTAAGGTTGATTAATCTAGTTTCCTAACTAAAGGTCTAAGCAGAGTCTTAATGACAACATTGTTAATAAATATATCTTTCTTGAATTCTCCCATATTTTATACATGTGCTATTTTTTTCAACATTTCATTTCAAAACCTTTTTTTCAGATTATTTTTCTTGCTCATTATTTATCATTAAATGGATAGAAAATAGAAATATGTACATCATTAAATCAAAATTTGGTTTGTGAAACAGTGTGTGATGACAGAGCAACACGCATTACACTAGCCTCTGGCTGAATGCTTAATCTGTGGTACTTTATGGAAAAGCTGATTTTCATGGTTTGTTTCCCCAGGGGAAAAAAAGTAAATTAAAATATTATCAGTTCTTACCATGCACAGAAAGAGACCTTGAAGGCATTTCAAGAGCTGAAGAAAAAGGGGCTAGCTTCAACTGTGTTAGTTCTAATTACCCCAAAATAATATAGTAGAATGCAATATTATTTGAGGAACTACCCAGTGATAATCTTCACAGAAATTTGAAGAAAAGTATAAGTCTAGAGAATATAAATGTACTAGCTATTGGTACCCATGCTCTGCTACGGGTTTGGTATAATTAGCTGCATGCACCCCGTGGAGGAGGAGAGGCCTAGCAAAGGACAGGCCTCCAAAAGCACTTTGCAGGCCTTGTTCGGCCTTAACCGCACCCACCCCTGCAGTTTTTGCAGAGAAGGAGAGTGATAGGTTGGGCGAAGGGGAGAAAAGCCAGACACCATAAGTCTTTTCAGAATCCGGAGATCACTTCCGGTTCTGGAGGCAACAGGACGTGAGAGAGCGAGCTCTGCCTCTCACGCCTGAAACCCGCTTC
>JANHFO010006465.1:15915-28877 GCA_032468095.1 Pareas carinatus | reverse complement strand
AAAACAGCTGAGAAGCCTACTGAGCCCTCTTTGCTCTTTTTTACTGTTTGAATAAAGATTCTGAAAAGACTTACAGTTTCTGGCTTTCCTCCCCCCCCCCCAAGCTTTCCCTCTCCGAAAGTGCTTGCGAAGGCCTGTCCTTTCCAAGGCCTCTTCTCCATGGGGCATGTGAGGCTAATTATACCAAAACCATAGCAGAACATGGGTACCAATAGCTAGTTTCATATAAAATTATGAAATTATGTCTTTGGAATGTTGGGTTTATGGTAGCCCTCTGATATTAGACCAACACATTTTGTGTGATGCAAATATTTTACATAAAGATCATTGGTACATTATGCATGAGATTGTACATAAATGTAGTTCTATCAATGAAATGTTATGCTACCAGCATTTAATGTTCAGTTGTGCAAATAACACTTTGATACAATTTACGCAAGCTGAGACACTCCAGATGAGTTGTAATCCATATTTCACAATTCCTAAATATCATGAACTGTGAGATTAAATTCAAGATATCTAAAGCGTATCAGTTTGAACAGCGTTTATAATCTGCCACTGTTTAGTACCACTGCTATTAATCCAAGATCACAGCAAATTAATTTCAGTTTCCCTATTTTAAAATATGTTAAAAATAAGCAGTTGCAAATATATTTCACCAAAGAGTGTAGTTGAAGACAAGACTGTATATTGAGAAAACTGTTAATTAAGAAATAATCCACACTTACTGTTTTAGCTACCAGATTTGTACAAGCAAATAACATTTGAAAATAATATGTGACAATCTTTGGAATAGTCCTAAGTAGCTAATATAATTAATAATTGTTAATTAAATATGACCATTGCTTTTTCAATTTAATTTTCAGCAACATTTCTAGAACTAATTGTAAACATGGTCACCACATATTGCAAGATGTGGCATGCAGCAAACATGATTTAGTTGCCAAGTATGGACACAAATTACTCCAAACTGGGAAATCTTTCAGTGGACACAAATATGGACACAAATTACTCCAAACTGGGAAATATTTCAATCTGTTGTTTTAAAGTCTATAGATTTAAGGATGTATTTCCCATTCAAATCAATTGTCTTATATTTTTATATCTTGTAAGCTTACCTGATTTCCTTTGTAATTTGGTTTTTTGTTTTATAGATTTTAAGGATATATTTCATGACCCTTACAAGACATCTCAGGGATTATAAAATACTGCAGTCTTTTTTTTTAGCCATGTGAGAACAAAGGCAGAAGATTGGGGAGGAAACAAGAATGATTGGAGCAAACAAGACAGATAGGGGCAAATTTATTTTTATTTTTATTTCCATGTTATTCACTAATCCTCTTGTATTATTATGGTTTGTCACACAGTCAGCCAGATGTTTAGACTGGATTTGGCATTTTTATCCACCTATTGAGCCCTTCCCTAGGCCCTGAGATAGGCAGTTGCTGTTTTTTGATGATATTAAAAAATATCATCACAAGTTGTAAGTTGTTCCATGTAAAGCTGCCCTTTGCAATTGACTGATGGTGATTTTGTCAGGGCTGATGGTGTTCAAGTATGTTCCAAATGTTTTGGGATTGCACCCAAGGTGCCTTTCACTACTGGTAGTATCTTTGCTTTCTTCTGCCACAGTCATTCTACTTTTATTTGCAGGTATTTGTATTTTATGATTTTCTCCAGTTCTTCTATTCTGCTATCTCCATGTCCACTATCTTTTGTCTTCGTAATCAACAGTTGTTATGTCTGGGTTTTATATGGCAGGTAGCTTAGATGTTTGAATTTTAAAGTTCCAGGGCACTTTAATTTCTTCTGTTTCTTCAATTTTTCTATTCTTAGCCATTGCCAGATTGTCTTCCTTTTTGTTTGGCTTGCTATTTTTTAATGTACTGGCCCTGTAATATTTTACTTTACCATGTCTCTTTTCTAGTCTTCATTTGGTCTTTCTTGTAGGGTAGTTTGGTCTCTGCAGTAACTCAATAAGACTTCCTGGTATGCTTCATTGCATCTTCTTCACTATCCTTCAGATATTCTTCCAATGTCCTTTTTCTTCTTCTTCTTTTTCTTTCTGTCTGGTGTACTTGCAACATTCCATGCCCACCTAGAGTCCATCAACATTGCTGTATTGATGAAGAGAATGATTCATTCGAATTTTCCTGTTCAGATTTTTTAGCTCTTCTTGAGTTCAGTCCATTATTCCAGGTGTTAATTGTCTTGACTGTATTTCATCCACTGAGTTTGGACTTTAAGATCTCCACTCTAATGATGTATTTCACTTCTAACCTTCTTGCTGACTTCAGTATGTTTGATTACTGTCAGCTTGAAAGATACCCAGATATTTGTACTAATCTTCATGCAGGCATCTTCATTCCTTCAGTTTTCACTATTTTTCCCCTGTTGATAGTGAGGTTGATATATTTGTCAAGTCCAAACTCCATTGCAATATCTTGGCTGTATATATGAACAGTGTTGAGCAGTGAATCTATATCGGATAGTGTTTTTCCATACAGTTTTAGATCATCTATATAAAGGAGGCAGAATAGCCTGGCAGATATTTTTGATGTTTGATAGTCATGGCCTGACTTGTTCAGAATTGTTGACAGAAGAATTATTAAAATAACAAATTGTAAAGGTGATAATGAATATCATTAAAAGATTCCTTTCTTGATATCACCCTTTTCGGTTTATCACCATTGACCAGAAACTGCATCTTCTATTGTGCCATTTGCACAAAGCTTCTGATATTTCTACTTCTATTTCTCTACCTCTGAATGTTATGAGAGCAAAATGCACAAACTTGTCATTTTCTTCTTATATTTACATATGTTGGGAAAATGCAAAATCAACACCTTTCAGTGCAGCCAGACCAGGCAGTTGAATATAAATTCATCTAATTTTACAATTTTTGAATCAGTATGCAAAGTATCAGTGTTGAATTGCCAATTAAGATAGATGAACTTCAATTTAGGCTTTGCTTTTAGAAATACTTTGAATTCTTTACTCTGGATTTTTTAAAATAGTTTTCTCATGATAAAATAGTAACAGAAATCAGCACAAAAATGCATATGTTCATGAAAACATAACAATGCATACAGTAGGAAAATTTGTTTGCAAAACTATTTGCATTAGATAATATTCCACACAAAATGTACATGTTTAGAAATATATTGCCCAAATAGGCATACAAAACTTTACTGCATTTTTTAAAAACAATTATGAAATTAATATGGCAGTGTGACAAATTGAACTTGTTTAGATGTTTAAAATAAAAAATTGAGAGAAATTAAAATTGATTTACAAAATAAGAAGAAAAAGTAATCAAAATTAATATATTTATATAAGAGAGAACTGACAGATTTTTTGAATTTTTGGTTTGGGTTTTTTTTATCAACCAAATATGAAACAAAATAAGTTTTGGAAAACATACAGACTTGTATTTGGGATTAGTTACAATTTTTATAGTCCTTTTGAAAAGAATTCTACATATGAAGCATACAATCTGGACATGATTTAGGGCAAGTATGATCAAAACTATGTTTGCTTGCTTTTCCTCAACAAAACTGTCATCAACTGAAATCCATATTTTTAATAGGAGAATCCCTGTCATATTTACAGAAAATATTAGATTCAAAACTACTTCCAAATTACTTTTTCAAGGGAAGTGCAAGCAAAACTCAAAAATATATAAACAATCACAGACAATATGATTCTTTTTTGAAAAAAATACATATCTGAGATATTTTTTAACATGATGCCCTATTGTAAATGTTCTAAAATGTATAATTTTATATAGAAAATATAAAAATGGTTACAGAAAACAAAATTTACATTGAAATTAATATAATAATTCAGTTTTTAACGTTTTCCTTAAAAGCAGCAGGAAAGTCAACATGTTTTCCTATTATTCTGACTTTATTTCCCTGATGAAATAAAGGTGAGGGTGCTACTCTTACTTCTACTATTATAGTGGAACTTTTAACATTTACAGATTACCAACATTTAAATGTGCACAGCTATTCAGAGAAAAACTAAAAGATTGTTTTTTTAGTTGCTGCAAAATTTTTGTCAGAAAAAGTAATCTGATTGTCAACTCAGATATTCTTTTTCAATTTCAAAGAATCGTCTTTTTAAAAATGTTTAATCAGAATTTCTTTGGTTTTATATTGTGAATCACTGTTACATTATTTCTTTAATTTCCAATTGCTAATCATTCTCAAAGATTTATCCCCTCAAAGGCAAGTGAAAAATAGATACCTCATATTCGTTGATTTAGTTCTGCTATTAAAACAAAATAAGCAGGATAAAATAAAATGTTCAGAACTTATCCTAAAATAAATTAACAGTTTATCTATTTTAATTGGCAGGCTGATGGCCATTCATTTTGTGTGTTTTAAAGTCTTTCCTTCTGCTTAAGTAATTGAAGTGTGTCATGTGTCACACATTCTAAAACTGAATTATTGGCTTTAAAATTCTTGCACCTGCTAACAAGGCCTCTAGAGACTTTTTCTTCAAGAGAGCAAAATTCAGTGTTGAAAATCAAACCAAAGAAAGTCTGAAAACTCTTGGAAACTGAAGTTTCATAATAAGTTTTGACTAAAAATGTATGTGCAAATTATGCTGGAATTCAGCGATGAAAAGGGGAATAAAATTGACATTAAAAGTCCATTTCATTTGATAATACCTTAAATGTAAATCATCAGTTTCTCCTGATAGCTGATTTTTATCCATGATGGTATTAAATACAGTAATGCCAAGTAGTACAATGAAAATAAGTTTCTACACCAGTGAATCCAAAATCTGTGATTAGAATTTATGCAAAATAATTGAAGTTCTTCAATGTAGTAATAATCATTGTTACATACATGGAACATTTGTAGCTTCTTGAAATATTCAACTGAAGTCTTAAAAATGTGAAATGTTAACAAAGTGAATAGTATAGCAATCATGAAGCTTAAGTATCTCAGGTATCAGTTACTTCATCATATTTAAAAACAGACATTTCAACCTTTAACATGTAATACTTATTAAGAATTATTCTGTAACATAATTCTGCAGGATTTAAGTTTGCAGTAGAGTTTCAAATTTCTGCTAAGACAGAAGGAGCTGCTCAAAATACAAAAGCTGCTCATATACGTAAGTAAACAGATATATATTGATAAATATGTTTTTCTTTAAAATTTGCCATTGGAATATGTCCTATATTGCATCGAAAGACAGCAATTAGCTCAGGAAGAGCTAGCAAATTCTACAGTTGACTGACTTTTCAATGCTGCTCATTTCCTGACATATTTATTTATTTAATCACATTTACAAGGCTGGTCAATTCCATAATGACTCTGGATGGTGTACAATATTTATAATAGTTCATAACATAACAACATAACAAATAGAAAATAAGAAGAAACATCTAAAGATAACAATAAAATATACAGCCTGGATATAAAACATTCACCCAAAAGATCTACCAAATATTCCATAGCCTAAGGACTGGGGGAAAGCGAGGGTTTTTAAGTCTTGTTTAAATGAGGTTAGGGTAGATGCTGAACAAATCCAAAATGGCACCTGGAAGAGCATTTGCCAGCTGAGGCAGCTGGATTACATGAAACTGGTCTGGACAAAAATGTCCAGTAATTGGTTTTTAATGGAGGGTAGGAAGCATTTTGATGGCTAGGCAATGTGCAAAGGGAGGCATTCTGATTATTGGTTTAAGCAGCTGATGGAGTTGCTATTTTATAAGCTGTGATATGGAAATCATTGGACAATAGTCATGTTTATGGATTACCATACTTATTAATTACCAATTCAAACCAATGTTGCTGAGCCAGCAGTCCCTGGCAATAAGATTTGTTTCTGGGTGAACCATCTTAACCTCTATTCAGCAGATGGTCAGATAGTCATGGACATTTTAACCCTGAAACAAATTTAGTTTTAAGGGTTGTTAAATGATATCATAGACAGAGGCACATTCCCCAACATTAAAAAAGGAAACACAGAACTTAAGTGTAATATAGAAACAAATTCCATATACACTGAGGAGAAATGTGGTGCACCTCACCAAGTCTCCTCACCCTTTCGCCCCATTGCAATCACAGAGGGAGCTGTCAGGATTGCAAGAGGAGGAACGGAGAGAGCTACAGGCTCCAATTCCTATAGAAAAACTCAAAAGAGGAATAGAAACCTATATTATGCTTTCAGAGCTGAAAGTATTTAGAAAATCAAGTCAAGCATTTGTACAGGAACACAGTTGCTCGATTGAGGCAAAAGGCCAGTTTTCCTCAGCAAGGAATCGGTTTGTGTGCAGAGACATCTAGTTTATGCAGGAAATCATGCATGAAGGCACCAACACAGCATTTAATACACAGTCTGCCTTAAATAGCCACAGCAATTACTTGGTTCCATTTTCAGCCGTTTTGTAGATCTGTGAAAATAATTGACTTTTCACACCATGAGGAAAAGAAAAAGGCTGCTCCATGGGCACAAGTGAACTCAAGCTACAAGTGGCAACAATTTTTGACACAGTTTACTCCTCTTTGCTGAAGATTCAAGACACTCTGTTATATTTCCTCTCTCTCCTGATTTCTACTTATTTTCTGCAATTGTCCACTTTTTTATCATTAAGATATTTAGGTTGTATTTGTAATATGTAGTTGTACATATTATTTTAATTCTGTATTCTTATATTTCACACATGTATGTTTTATGTTTTTATGACAATGTGTGCATGTGTTATGTTCTGGCTTCTCTGAGCTTGTTTCTTTTCATACAGTTATTTCATCAGCAGTTATATAACATCGCATATACAGGTATTAAGTGGGGATGGGAGGAGCACAGAGGATTCAGAAGACAAAGCAGCAAAATAATTGTTCAATGCTGTGGCCAATACATATAGCAAGTTACTTCCAAAATGTTTGATTCTAGAAAGAATTTTCATTAATTGGCTTAAAGTTCAACTGGCAACAGCCCAGGACAAGAGCAGGTCAAGTGTGCAGTATATATATGCCCTTAATAGACATATTTCATGCAAATTATTTCAGTGTCCATTTAATGTACATTTCTCATATGTAGGCACGCTATAAATTTTCCTGATCTACTGTCTTTAAACATGTAACTGCTCCAATATAGATTTAAATCAGAGTTCTCCCTTGAGGCACAAATCACCAGACTCAAATAAGAGACATTATGATGGTGCAGTGGTTAAAAGCAGCACTCCAGGCTATTTCTGCTGACTGCCATCTGCCATTAGCCATCAAAGTTCAGCAGTTCGATTCTCACTGGCTCAAGGTTGACTCAGCCTTCTATCCTTCCGAGGTCGGTAAAATGAGGATCCAGATTATTGGGGGCAATATACTGTGTAAACCGCTTAGAGAGAGCTGTAAAGCACTGTTAAGCGCTATATAAGTCTAAATAATAAGTAAATAAATAAATGTGAAGACCAACATTAGAGAAGTTTCTAATACAAGGAAAAGTTGTAAAGAAAGAAGACAACCAGCAGCAAGTGGGATGAACTTACAGTGGTGATAGGTGCACCATCGAAAGACCTGAAGGACTAGATTAGGGTGAAAATATGATGGAGAAAATTCTTGTGATCTTTAAGAGTTCGAAATAAATTTATGGCATCTAATAAGCCAATCAATTGACATATATAATTAAAATATGCTTCCTTTTGAAACATATCATGCGTAAAGAATTTTTTTCACTGCAAATTTTTAACTAGAAAATGCTGCACACTTGCTGATTTCAGTCAGCACCACCTTCTGTGCTTTATCTTGTAATCTAACCGACCCTTTCAGAGAATGTTTAACAGATTTCTTTTATATGCTTACCTGGGGCAAAGCAAAAATTATTATGACCAAATGCTTTAGCTTCTAAAAAAGAAAAATATGTATTTTATATTTTATTTTTGTTAAAATCCCATGAATATCCTGCAGTTCCAATTTGAAATTTATGCAGTTAAATCAAATTTCTCTCTTTCCTACATACATAAGTTACAAATCTTGCAGAGAATTTAAAATTATATATTTGGGTAGCAATTTTACATCTATGAAACCAAGTAATGTGTCAGCAAAAATAACTCTTTACAGAGGCTTCTTACAAAGTAGGGTAATTCTGCTCCTTGCAGAATTCAATTTCATGAGCATAATTGAGCAACTTTACTCTTTTCAGTATTACTAAGGTGATACATTGGTCTCTCCCTGTGTCCTAGGCAGTACAGGTGCTCAGGACCCGGGCCTGTGGCTGGTGTTATTCAACGCCAGGTTCATGGTAAATAAAGCCCCCTTGTGCAGATGTGCCCACCAGGTTTCCTGGCCTTCCATCAGCCGCGGGCCCAAGGTAGGCGCAGGGGGTGGTGGCGGTTTTAGTAAAGGAAGGTCTTGATTCGAGAAAGGTCACTGTTCCTCAGATAGCCGGCTGTGAGTCCCTATGTGTGAAATGGAGCCCTGCGAGGCAGATGGGCTTACTGATCATGTACCTGGCTCCCTGCCATGTGATGGCGGCTCTGCCCGAGCTGCTCAAGGTTATTGCCGAGGTGGCGGTGGAGACTCCCAAACTTATTGCTATGGGAGACTTCAACCTGCCATCTCTCGGCAAGACATCGGGGGTAGCACGGGAGTTCATGGCTTCCATGATGGCCATGAACTTGACTCAGGGGGACACATGCTGGACTTGATTTTTGTCTCTGAACAGTGGTTGGATGATCTGCAATTAGGGGATGTAATTACTGAACCCTTGTCATTTTCAGATCATTTTCTCCTTCGGCTTGACTTTCTAACTGCTACACCCAGCTGCAGAGAGGCGAAACAAGTTAAATGGTTCCACCCCAGGCACCTAATGGATCCAGAGAGGTTCCAGAAAGAGCTTGGGCCATTTCCTGAGGCCTTGTCTCATGGCTCGTCTGAAGAGCTGGTGGCCATCTGGGATAGGATGGCCGGCGATGCTTTGTATCGGGTAGTGCCCTTGCGGCCTCTGATCCAGCAGCGATCTATCCCAGCTCCTTGGTTTTCTGAGGAGCTGAGGGAGATGAAACGCCGGAAAAGATGCCTAGAGAATGGCTGGAGGGCCAGTCGCTCCGAATCTGATCAAACCCTGGTGAGAGCTCATATTAAGACTTATCTGGGGGTGATCAGAGCGGCAAAATGTGATCATTTTTCCACCCTGATTGGGTGGGCAGATAATCGCCCAGTCACCCACTTTAGGGTGACCCACTCCCTTCTTCATCCGGGAGCGCGGGAGGATCCCTTGCAGGGTTGTGCTGAGGATTTTGTGTGTCATCTGCATGACAAAATCAGTCAGATCCGGAGGGACTTGGACTCTGACTGGTGGGATCCGGGCAGGATGACAGGGGCAGGTTTTGAGACCATTATTTGGGGGGAGTTTGACCCTGTGACACCTGAGGGTGTGGATAGGCTTCTGCGATGGCTGAATGCGACCACATGTTTATTGGACCCGTGTCGCGCTCCTGTTTGGTGCTGGTCTCCCAGGAGGTTACACGAGGCTGGTTCCAGGAAATTATTAATGCTTCTTTGAGTGAAGGGATCTTGCCGGCCACCTTGAAAGAGGCGGTGGTAAGGCCACTCCTCAAGAAGCCCTCCCTGGATCCATCTGTTTTATCTAACTACCATCCTGTCTCCAACCTTCCCTTCTTGGCAAAGATTGTTGAGAGTGTGGTCACATATCAGCTTCCATGGCACCTGGAGGAAACCTTCTATCTGGATCTGTTCCAGCGGCTTCAGACCTGGGTACAGCATGGAAACGGCATTGGTCGCTTTGGTTGATGATCTCTGGAGGGCCCAGGATAGGAAATGTTCCTCTATCCTGGTCCTGTTAGACTTCTCAGCAGCTTTCGATACCATTGACCATGGTATTATGCTGCACCAGCTGGAAGGATTAGGAGTGGGAGGCACCATTTTATGATGATTCTCCTCCTATCTTTCCGACAGGTCGCAGACGGTGTTGGCGGGAGAGCAGAGGTCAACCCCAAGGCGCCTTCTTTGTGAAGTGCCGCAAGGGTCAGTTCTCTTGCCTCTCCTGTTCAACATCTATGTAAAGCCACTGGGTGAGATCACCCATGGCTTTAGGGTGGTGTTCCATCAGTACATTGATGATACTCAGCTGTACATCTCCACCCCGGGCCACCCCAATGATGTCATGGAAGTTATGTCCCAGTGTCTTGAAGCCGTACTGGTTTGGATGGGGAGGAACAGGCTCAGGCTCAACCCATCCAAGACTGAGTGGCTGTTGCTGCCGGCGTCCCAATATAGCCAGTTGACACCATCATTGGCTATTGGGGGTGATAGATTGGCCTCCGTGGAAAGGGTTCACAACTTGGGCATCCTCCTGGATACACGGCTGTCTCTTGACAACCGTGACCAGGGGAGCTTTCAATCAGGTTCGCCTGATTCACCAGTTGCGTCCCTTTCTTGATCGGGACTCCCTACGCATGGTCACTCAAGCCCTGGTCATTTCCTGCCTGGACTACTGCAATACTCTCTATTTGGGGCTCCCCTTGAATCACATCCGGAGACTGCAATTGGTCCAGAATGTGGCCACGTAGGGGATTGTGGGAATGGGTTGTTCCCACATGACCCCTCTCCTGCGCGAGCTGCACTGACTTCCTGTGGTCTTCCAGGTGCGCTTCAAGGTGTTGGTTACTATCTTTAAAGCTCTCCATGGCTTAGGGCCTGGGTACTTACTGGACCGCCTATTACCGGCTAGTACCTTCCACTGACCAGTGTGCTCCCATAGAGAGGGTCTCATTTGGGTGCTGCCAGCTAGACAATGTCAGCTGGTGACCTCCAGGAGGAAAGTCTTCTCTGTGGCAGCCCCAACCCTCTGGAATGAACTCCCCCCGGAGATATGTAAGATCTCTGATCTCCAAGTGTTCCGCAGTGCCCTTAAAACACACTTCTTTATCCAGGCCTGGCTGTCCTAATTCCCCTTTCATTGGGTCTTTTATGGCAATTTATTTGGGAAGTAGTTTTTAATACTTTTATATGTTTAATTTTAGCAAGTTGACTACGATCGTGTTTTAATTCTTTTAATTGGTTTTTTAATTGTATATGTTGGCGTTTTTCTTTGGTTGTTCACCGCCCTAAGTCCTTCTGGAAATAAATAAATAAATAAACTACTACTTCAAACAATTATTTTCCCACCTCCTGGATGATGTTTGGGTCTGGGTTAACACATATAGCTCACGCTGGCATCATAATCAGGATTACAATCTTCTGTTTAAGCTCACAGAGGGATAAACACATTTTTTAATTGAGGGAATAATGGAACCATAGAACATATTTATATTTGAGGAATAGTCATCATGTTTTTAGCTCCAATATATGCATTACATCTTTGATCATGGAAAGCTTCTCTTGCAAATGTGTTGAAAGTTAGGTGTAATACTATTTTCCCTTATGCGAGAGAAAATGTCCCTGAATCCACTAAGCATAAGTCTGAGAAAGTTTGGGATTGGACTTCATGTGACATAATTTCAGTGAGTAATATTTTAATCATCTTTTAAATTTAGACCAAGAGAAAAACCACTCACTTTCAATTGCTACTTACCTAACTTCACTATGAATGGATAGTATTAGTGTCATAATTGTGATAATAATGGAATAAGTTCACTAGTTCCAATTTAGAATTGTATTTCAGATATCAAACCATTTCCTACAAAACTTGGAATATAGTTTGGTTGCTCTGAACCAACTGAAAGCAAAGTCAGCAATGTTATGATATTTGAAGTGCCAATAATCATGGAATCCCTCCTACAAGGAAACCTTATTCATTCCAACCAAATTTATAGAAGGAAGAGAGAATGATCTTAAGGGAGAGGATGAAGAGCTGCTACTAAAGCAATAATAAAACATTATTACATATTTAGAAATAAAATAAAAGGGGATTGGATCTGGGCAAGACAGTTACACAACAGAACATTTCAGACAAGCCCCTCAATAGTTCACACAAAGATAAAGGAAGTGAGGGTATATCCAGACTTTCAGTATTCTGTTACTATATCTTTACCATAAAGTTGTAATGACTTACATTGCATTGGGTTCCTAGCTAGAAGGGCTGAACAAACAAATTCCCTCACTCCCACAGTACTCTTATCCTGATCTGACCATGGACCTGCTGGTCCAGATTTTGACTAAAGTCCTAAAACCACTGAGAAAAATTTCATCCATGCAAGAACACGAGCCACTGAAATGTATACTTCTGAGCCAGAAAACATGAAAGGCAATGATATTACTCAGTTATATTGTTGAAGACAGTACATAATCATATTGCAAATTGCATTTGATATCTCTATCTTGGCAGTAATATTTATGATTTTATAGAATTGCTTTTGATATATGCTCTAAATTATTAGTTTCAATTATTAATACTCAAGGTTGGCTTGAATCATTAATTTGATATGCATTTATAATTTTAAAGATTATTTTAATGGCAAGAAATGTTAGCGGATATTTGCCTTGATCCATCTGTACTTTTGGCTTGGCTAAGACTCAAGGCTGTTAATGGAGATACACTTTCAGAAACACATTCAGATACAAAATCCATTAGAAACAAAGTGGTACAGATGCTTGCACCCACAGTTTGATGAATACTGGAAATAAATGTCACATTTTAACACAAAGATCTTGATTGTTGAATTTCATTCACATAGTTGTAATTCCATAGAAAGATTTGAGCTATGGATGATATATTATATATTACATATATATATGTATATAATATAATGATATATATTATATATACATTATATAGACCAATAGACATCTATATAGATACCACAAGCTATACATACTTTATTTTTCCTTTATATAACTATTTTATTGGAACAGCAAATTTATGGGATATTCTGACAGTAAATCCAATTAAAGTTCATATTCTGTTGGTCTGGATGGGGTGCAATCGACTCAGGCTCAATCCCTCCAAGACCGAGTGGCTGTGGCTGCCGGCGCCGCGATATA
>JANHFO010006464.1:64950-80417 GCA_032468095.1 Pareas carinatus | reverse complement strand
CAGACAGACAGACAGACAGATAGACAGACAGACAGATTCTGTCTAAAGGATGTTATGGAAGAAGAACAAGTTTTACCTGACAAGACACAGACAGAACTGAAAGTAGAGTTACAAATGACAAATGACAAGACTCAAATGGGAAAAGATGTTATACTGGACATACAAAAGAGATTGGATGATGTTTTATAATTAACAGGGATGTACAAACAATAAACCAAATGAGTGACTTGAATCTTTTTTATATATTGAACTTCCAAAAGAGACTTGTTAAAATTTGAAATAATTTTGTGGAAAAGGACACAGAAATGATGAAAAGAAATCAATTTATATGACATTATTTGAATGCGTTAAAGATCAAAATTGTTAGAAGTAAAAGGAAGAATATGGAGTTGGTTTATTTGATCAAGATTAAAATAGATATGTTGCTATTACTGCTAAGTCATAATAGAATTTGGCTAATGCCAAGATTGAAATGATGAGGCTTTATAGATTTATTTATAGATAAGACATGAATATGGGAAGAAGAGATCATTTGATACATTTTAAAAGAAGGTCATAAATTACTAAAATAGTTAATACTTGTGATGAAGATGGGGAATCACCTCTATTTTACTTTTTTAGTTTTTCTTTACTATTGTCTTACTTTTTTTCTTTAGTTTTTTTTCTTTGCACCTTCTACTCTTTTTATTCTGTTGTTCTTTTAGTTTGTATTAGTTTTTACTATTGTAATTATAATCTTTAATAACAATCGCTTTGAAATCACTTTATGGTGAAATTATGTGTGGAGCCATCATCCTGAGAGTGACATCAATGATGGTGGAAGATTATTTGGATAACACAGATACTGATAATATTTGATCATGGAATTAATTTTAAAATTAAAATTCTCACTTTTTCCTGGGAACATTCCTGATTTTTTCTTTAAAATAATTCAATATTTTCTATTAGGAGTTATCATTATATGGAATCAGACTAAGTACAAATTTCCTTCTTGAACTATAAGTGCATTGTCATATTAAATTTTAGTTTTATTATTGTATTTTCTCTTTTCGTGTATTAAGTTTGAATCAGAGAAATAGTTCTCTATATTCTTTGCTTTTCAGTTTGCTCTTAAGTTTAAGGAATTCCTGTAGCAGAACAGTATGAGCTGAAAAGATGAACAAACAGCCCTTTGAACCTTGCTATGTAATCATGATAGTGAAATTCAGTTTTCAGTTTCCTCTTTCGTATACAGGCACTGATAGAAGCCACGCTAACATCATAAGTATCATGATATCATATAAACGACATAAAATAGGTAATTAGCATTAGTGGCATAATGATGTCATGATGTAATTTTCAACCTTTTCTTCATTCAGAAATTTTATGTTGTAGTGTTCATGGCATTCATAGTCTCTCTCTTGGTGACTCCAGCCATACCCATGCTTTCTGAGCAGAGAAATTCAAAGTAATTAGTGGGTTTGCAGCCCAGATATGGTAGTGTGAACTGATTACCCTGAAATGAATTCACAGACATGAGATTTTTTAATTTCACCTCTTATGATCTGTTAGCTCTGCCTAATTTACTCTGCTTACTTTTAACAACTCTGCTCCCTGCTCCATCAGTTCTAGTTCTGTATACAGTGAAATTCTCCTTTGTCAACTATCTGTATATGAGTAGGATTCCAAGAAACTAAACAATCCTAACTTGTGAATAAAGTGAATATTTATTCAATGTTAACTGAAGGAGAACGCTAATGGCAAATCGCTACACATTTTAGAGAGAAAGAAGTCCTCATTGAAATTATAATTATCTTTCAGAAAACTGATTGTACCTTTTGTTACTACATGCTTCATATACTCTGAGACATAGAAAACTCACAGCTTTAACTGCAGCAGTGATTCATTATGAGAGTTGTTAAAACTGTCTTAATAGAGCAATTTCAGACTCCCTCTACTGTATCCTTAGCAGGCTTTCCTTTGACAAATAGCCTGTTTATAAACATAGTTATATTCTAACAGGGAAAATATTTGTAGTTTTATACAAGTATTCTGAAGCCAAGGCTACCTCACCTACTTGAAACTATGAGTTTGCATTTTGTAGTTCTAGATTTTGTTGGTGGGTCCTATACTTGCAGGAAGTGTCATTATTATTGTTTTTAATTGCCCCTTTGGTTGTGCTAGTTAGACCAGTGGTCCAACCTGAATCTGGATGGGCCGGCTGAGCTCGAGCCAATAATTTATATTTGCAGACATTGCAGTGCGCCTGCCTGGACTTCCATTTCGGAATGCGCTCGGCAGGTTTCCCAAAGCGGTTGGGACAGGGACTCCAGCACAAACTGTTGAGACGTGGAGTGCTCTGCTTGACATGTTCCGGGATGGAAGGCTGGGTGAGAGAGCTGCAACATCTGCAAATGCCTGATGCACAAGTAAGGGACAATATCAATTATTAACTCAAACCCATGTGGCCCACTCAGATTTTGGGGGAGAGGCGGAGAGCATCGCCTACCCATCCCAGCCTCCGAGAAGCAGAAAGAGGCAGGTGATGGGCAGGCTGGCCAACAAGCGGGCACTTCCAGGCGTAGCCAATCAGCAGTGGCGGCGGCACAAGCCTCACCTCTGCTTCTCTCTCTCCGGCTGACCTGAGAGCCTTGCAGTCAGGTTCCGCGGTGCCAGCCGGCTGCCCCCCTGCCCAAGCAATGTACTTCCGCCTGAGCCACATGCTATCACAGCGCCCCCATGATGGACAGCACTCTCCCTGCTCTTCATTCTGAGGGTCCCTGGGCTACCAGCTGTGGCTTGGGTGGGGCTGTGGCGCTCAAGTGGGGATGAGCCAATTGGAGCTGCGGAGTCTGTCTTGGACAACTGCATCTTTTTCCTCAGAGGCAGGCTGGTGCCGCCACCTCCTATGAAACCATTGCTCATTTCCTCAGAAGCCCTTCCATGGCTGTGGAGCTTTGTAGTGTTTCAAGCTGCTGCAAGATTCACTCAGGTCATTCTTAAGGGTTTCGCCTTTGAGCGAAGTGGGGGAGAGGGCACTGCCTCAGGGATCTAGGTGGGCAGTGCATGCTGCTTTTTGTTTCTGTTGCCCCGGATGTGCAAATGTGTCGGATTAAGTTGCAAGCGATGTAGCTGTCTTGTATTTTATGCATTTATAAAATTAGTCTTCCAAGGCAGGCTGCCCCCCCCCAACGCCACACCCCGCCCGAGCTGCAGCTGCCCACCTCCTCCTCCCTGGGTTCAGCGACTGGTATTGGAAGGCGCTGTTCTCTGCCTCTCCCCCTCCGCACCGGAGAAGGTTTTCTAGGTTTTCTCTCTGTGTGTGTATGTGTCTCTGTCTCTTTCTCTCTCTCTCTCTCTCTGTGTGTGTGTCTAACCCTACCCCCCCCAAGCCAGAGCCACCCAGTGCCAGCACGTAGAGTCACCCAGTCAAGCCGGAGCCACCCGCTGCAAGAGAAAGGTATGTCCTGTGGGTGAGTGGGGAGGAGTGAAGCGCCAGAGTGCTGTGTGTGGGTGGGTGTGTCATTCTCTCTCTGTGTGTCTCGCTTTCTCATTCTCTCTCTCTCTCTCTCTCTCTCTCTCTGTCTGTCTCTGTCTCTGTTTCTGTCTCTGTCTCACTAACAAATATCACACTAAAATGAAAAACTTTGTAATAATTAAGCTAATTTTAATAATTTTGCTACATTTAAATAACCTTTAAAGATTTTGTTATGATGAAATAAGCATTTATGATTTTGCTATAATTAAACAAGTTTTTTAAATTTTGTTATATTAAATAGGTGCCTTTTATATTAATAAAACAGAGGTTCTCTGGTCATTATTTTAGAAATGTATGTACCTTCTTAAAAAATTCATATTGGTGGGCCTCGGGATTTCAAATTATGAATCTGGAGGTCCCCGAAGCCAAAAAGTTTGGCCACCACTGAGTTAGACTGTCATAGAGATGGGATGTATGTTTGTATGTTTGTATATAAAGATGGACGAATGGATGTATTACATTTTTACATTGCCCATCTCACTAATTGTGCCTGAACAATTTACAACAATCATTCATTCATATATTCATTTACTGTATTTATAAGATCATCCAATTCAAACAAAGGGACTCTGGGTAGCCTTGTGAGATTTGCCAACAATCAGAAAGCATGGCACACCTAACAATTTCCCTATCAGGACACCTTAATACTACCAGAATGCTGGATCAGTGTTGAAGGATCCTTTGCATTCTTCTCTCATTGTCTTTCTGTAGTTTTACAAACTTCTTAATTCGTTCAGTGTTTCAATTCACCCACTAAACTGACAAATATGAGAATACCATGTTAAAGAATTAATAATGCTTTTCTGTGAATACTGTTGTTAGGCAGAAAAATTATTCGGCATTATCTTCACCACTTCTTATTCAGTTTGGTGAAAAAAGAATGTCACAGTCCATTTGGATGTAATATCATATTCCTATCTACCTTGCCAAAGAGTTTTTTTGTTGTAGAGTTATCTCTTTAGTGCTCTGAAGAGTAGCTCCAATAAACCCTGAAGAAGGATGTTTGAAGGGTAAACTTTTTTCAGGGGTTTCAGTTTCATGTCATGGCAACGTTCTTGGGGAAGGACTCCTTTCCTTGGAAAAATTCAAAGAAATTCCCCATCAAACTTCTTTGACCACAAATGATATGGAGAATTTCAAAAGAGAATTTGTTTCCGATGCCAATCAATACAGAATGTGCTGTGTATTGGATACATTTTTGAAGTCATTTCTCCTGTTAAATGCAAATTAATTTGTCTTTATCTCGTGCCAGATGACATTTGATCAGGCTATTGATCAGGTTTAGTTTAACTTCTCTGAAGGATCATTGTGAAGCGCATCATCAATCTCAAGTCCCTTTCGTACCCACAAGAGATCTAAGTCCAGCCCACTTGACCTCCATTGACTCTTATCTGCTGACAATTTGTTCAGATTGTTGTAGAGAGCATGAGCTTGCAATAAACATTTATCCTCATTGTAAACAGCCTGGACTTCATGATTTTCCCGTGTTTGACAAGAAACTGTGAAAACAGTTACAGAAGTCTGCTAAAAATATGATTCAAAGAAAATTGTATGATATCTCGAGCTTCATGCGTTTTCTTTTGTATTCTTCCTCCCTAGTACTCATTTCCCATGTGGGTTATACAGTCATGTTCAGCCAGTCAGAAATTTGGAAAAAGTAGGAAATGTAAAAACTATGAAAAAAGGAAAGTTGAAAATCATTTCATATTTTAATGTATCTTCTCAGTGTGAGTATGTCTGCAACTGGTTTCAGTTTGATGATATAAAATATAGCTGTAACCAAAGATGCTTAAGGAGCCTTTCCATTGTGAAGTAATCTTTCATGTTTCAAAGCTCAAAGATTACCTCAAATACATAGTAATTATTTGCAATCACTTGAATCTGAGTGAGTCTGTTGCAAGGGTTTGCTCTTTGCTCTTGTTCAAGAAATTATATCCATTTTCATGAGATCCATCATGGTGCAGTGATTAAGATACTTGACTAGGAACAGGTAAAACCAAGTTTTATTTCTCTCTGAGGTAAAGACATCGACTAAGTCAGTCACTTTCTTTCAGTGAAATAAAAAGAAAATCTATCTATCTACCCACTTGCACTGTATCAGTATGGTATTCTAAAATCCATAACCTTCAATAGAGCTTTCATTATGCAGTGGATTGATTCAGATTGATAGTGATGACATATTTAGAAAAAATATATATTACCATACTACACATATGCATCACACTGTTGCTTTTCAGTGTCAGCATTATGTAATCCACAAAGGGATTAAGAATTAGTAAATCAAAGAAATTAAGGGCATAACATTATTTTTTTTTTAAAAAAATACACTTGCTCAAAGAGTGTAGATTTTTATGGCTTCCATGTATAGTTAATATTAGATTCTGGTAGTACCACATGAAACACATTTCTTTTAAATTCCAAACAATCCATTGTGGATTCTTTGTTCATCCCTCTTTGTTCACTTCCAATGTCAACATTATATTTTCATCAAAATTTCTTGGCAATTCCTCTTTCACTTATAATTTTAGGTGTTTTTCATTCACTGGGCTATATTCAAGTCAACTATCACCTTCTTTATGCAAAGTATACGATATCGTTCATCCTCATTTTTTGCAGCACTCATTATTTTATATGCAGGGGCTCTTAAACTGTTGGTCATGACCTTCCAGTGGAGTGATAAGCGTATACCTTTTACAGTCTGATCAAAGTTGTCTTGGCTGAGTTGGATCCCTGTCAAAAATGGCTTCAGGTTTGATCCTCCCTTTGGCTGGTAAAGCCTGCAATAGAGGGCTTTGGTTCTACAAAGTTCCAAATCAAGCAAAGAAAAGCAATCAAAGCAGCAAGCAAATGGGAGAAAGCAATGAGATCCTGATTTCCAAAGAGCAGCAAGTAAGACAATGAAGTTTACTGGGACTAGCATTATAAACAGCTAGATGAAGACTGCATGAGGGGTCACACCAGGAATGCATCTGTGCAAGTCAAATGAATTCAAACATGGTTTACATCTCATAAAAGCATCATCCAAAACAAGCAAAGGGAAAAAAACTGTCTGACCAACAAAGTATATTAAACAAATGGTGAGAATACACAGAAGTGTTGTAAGACAGCAACAAAGATGCCCAGCCTCCCAAGATGATGAGGGAAAGGAAGCAGAAATAGAACAGATATCCTTCAGGAAGAAGTCACATGGGCAATGAGCCAACTGCCGAACAACAACACTCCAGTGGTTGATACCATCTCTGCAGAATTGCTGAAATCTATACAACCCACAACCATCACAGTCTTCAGTCATGAAATTTGTGAAACAAACACATGACCACAGGTTTGGAAACTATCAGTGTTCTTTTCATTGCCAAAAAAGGCAATTTTAAGGATTGCTCCAATTATTGCACAATTTCCCTCATGCCTCGTGCTAGTAAGATTCGCCTTTAGATCATACAACAATCTCTAGTCCCATTAAAATGGAATTAATATGCTAGTTGGTTTCCAAAGGGGTCACGGCACTCATGATTATATTGCAAATATACACTGGAACATTGTGAAATATCAACTATCGAAAGAACATCTGCATCTGCTTTATTGCCTTAGAAGACCTGTGTGTGTATGTGTGTGTGTGTGGTACACATCAGATAAAGTTGGTGCAGCCACTGTACACAAATCACAAAATCACTGTGCCATATGGAGGCACCAATTGCTATAAGATGGTGAAAAGAGTGTGGCAAAGTTGCATTGTTTCACCTTTCTTATTCAACCTGTATGTCAAAGTGATCATGAAGAAATGGGAACTTGGAGAATCAAAAATCAAAGTAAAGACTGGAGAGAACATCAACAATGTTCAGTATGCTGACAACACAACTGTCAGAAACCAAAGAAGACCTGAAACATTTGATCAAAAGGATTAAAGAAAGAAAGAAAAAAATTGGTCTCTTTCTGAACATCAAATAGAGTGAGCTCATGACCAATGTGAGGAATGGCGATGTCAAAATTACAATTGACAGTGAAGATATTGAATGCTTTCCTTGGATTTCAGATTGATCAAAGCAGTGAATGCAATCCAGAAATAATGCATAGAATCACACTGGATCACACAGCATTGGTGAACATGAACTGAGTGTGGAAAAACAAGAACAAGAACTAATTAATCTGCATTATCATGTTTTCCATAGCTACCGATAGTTGTGAAAGTTGGACCACAAAAAAACTTGACAAAAGGAAAATCAACTTGTTCAAGCTGTGGTGTCAGACAAGGCTCCTGTGCATTTTTTTGAATAGCAAATGTGACACACAAGCAAGTACTGGAGCATATAAAACCAGATATGTCACTAGGAGGTAAAATCACAAAATCTGCCTTACTTATTTCAGCCACAGCATGCAATCAAACTCATTGGAAAAGGCAGTTATGCTTCAATTGGTCAGCCATAAAAGGAAACAGGTCACCCCAAAACATAGTGGCTAGTCACCCTCAAAGGTGATACTAGCCAAGCATAAAACAACTTAGAAAACAAGATTGGATATATACACACACACACGAACATACACACAGCCATCCAACCATCCATCCATTCATTTATGGAGAAAATATTGCCCAAATTCATGTGCCATTTTAAAATATAAAGGTACCACAAAGTTTAAGATCTCTGTTCTTACATGCATTTTCCTCAATTGTGGCATCTTTCACTACATTATTCTACCAAGTATGTTTTTTGATACTCCCCACTAGAGTAAGTCCACACTTATTTGTGGCAATAACACAGTTATTTTAACACTGGAAATTTCACATCCTCTTTCCTTCCTTTGCTTTCAGTTGTTCAACTTTCACTCCAGTTTCTTTTACATCTTTATTTTGTTTGTTTTTAATGTCTAAGTGTTTGGCCACTTGATATGGCCAAAAAATGTTCTGTTCCATATTCACAACCTCATCACTTTTTATTCTTCACTAATAAACTCAATAATTTTCCACAGACAGCATCCTTTAGATTGATTCATTTCCTTGTGTTGTGTATAAAGAAATAAACCCGTGATCAAATAAATGTTTGATTCTCAATCATTCTTGGGTCCACTTCACAAGATCAGACCACTTTTTCTCAAATATATTATCTTCCTTTTTCTCTTAGCTGCAGTGATTAAAGTGTCAGACAAGCACTTAGGAGACCTAAGTTTCAACTACTTTAGCCATGAGTGTTCTCTAGTTGACTTTGGGCCAATCGTTCTGTCCAAGTCCAACCTATAAAGTTGTCACTATGGAGAAAAATTGAACATATTGTCTTATACTCCTTATTGTACTCATGAAAAGCAAAACAAACACAAAATATTCCACCTTCTCTCCCTCTTACATTTCAATGTTCCATGTTATGGTTGTCACCATGAATGTTGACCTCTTATCATGGCTTGATAACTCTAAGTTTTCACATCATGCTTTAAGTGATGCAGGAAGATGTTATTCTGTGCAAGCAATGAGCTTTAATCTAGAGATTATCTTGCAAGTTGCCTGTATCCCACCATCCTGGAGGTACATGCATCATATCACTGTGCACCTAGGATGCATGAGACTTTAAATTTATCTTAACAGAATCTTATTAGCACAAGAAAGATCAATAGTTCCATTTGTAAATGTGAAATGGAACGCATCATATAATTCCTAAGATATTATGTGTGTTATATTACTTAATATCAACCACTGCTGGCTGCTTAAAGAAAGATGTTTTCTCCATCTGTTTGGGGAGCACATTTCAGAGGGAGATAATTCTGAGCAGTACTTGTCAAATAAAGTTAGATTTAGTGCAACAACACTGCTAGTCATAAAGGGAAAACAGAGAGATTTCTTTCTTTAAAATTAGATGTTGCCATTGATATCTTCAACAAAGCTGCATTACAATGGGAAACACATTTTTTGCCTGGAAGGGGCATTGCAATACCTGAAATTTGTCTTGCCCTTCTGGGGGTAGAGAATGCACCAGAGAGCCCTGTACTACTGATTGAACTGTCATAAGTCTATCAACTAAAAATGTGAGAGAATGTTTATATATCCCCTGTTGCTTCTGGTTATATTTTCACACTTCATATTGGAAAAGGAACTGTAAAAAGTAGTGCTCTGGCAAAGAAGGTACTTTTACAATAGCTGAGAGCAAAACTCTTATTGAGTATGCATGGTCATCCTGCAAGGAGACCAAGCTGGGACAAACATGCTGACCCTGCTCCCTTTGCCTTCATCCCCATTTTTGACACCTTCCATATAATCAGAAAGATTTATATTTATATAGAGGAGTTTTCTTGCCCATAATGGCCTCTCACACCGGAAAGTAAACTGCTGGTAAGCGGACACATGCCCTACTTCCCTTCAAATGGTTGGCATAAGATTGGGTGATCTTAATAAACCTTATGCATATGATTGGGTGGGCTTAAACAACCTTCCAATTCTAACTTGTCTGGCCGGATCATTATTTACACATCATGTCCTGCTCAATATCTGAGATCACGGCTAAGACCCCCTGCTATCCATAAAACACATAAGGGAATTTTTCTGCTTTGCTTTGTTCTTTGATTCATTTTTTTTTGTTTCTTTGGCTAAAGGCGGGTATCTATTTGAAATGGATAATAGATAGATGTCTCTTTTTAAAATGTTGTTGAAAGTCATTTGGATTTTTTAAGCATGTCTAACTTGGGCATGTGGATGTTTCTTTGGTCTTGAATCCCAAGTTTGCTATTTAAAAAATTAAAGGGAAGAGAGAAGAAAAGGAAAGGTATTAAAGGGAAGAGGTTCTCTTCATTTCACTCATTTTTTCCTATGGTCCTTGGTATGCACACTTTATAAGGCAAGTGAAATCATAAAATTGTTACTATTGCTTACATAATCCTCTAAAAATCTGCAAAAGCAATCAGTGGTAGGGGGGTATCAATAAGAGCTTTTGGCCAGCTTCCAATTTTTTCCCCTTCAAAGGGCTCTTGAAAATAGGAATATCTAAAAGTCACCAAATAAAACTGGTCTGTGACCCTGAACACCTTAGGTAATGGAAGTAGCTAATTCAGGAAGCATGCACATGTACTCAGTGACACCATCAAATAACCTGATCTGATTGGCTATGTGCACTATGAGGTCATCATTAATCATTTGGGATTATAAATAAAGAAAAAAAGGAATAGTATTCTTTAAAGAAAACAAAAATGTTTTAAAGAGAGAAAATAATGTAACTGACTAGTTTTTAAGAGATGTTGATGGTAATAATATTGATCATAATTAGTTTTTCTTTTCACTTAAAATATTCTATTTTTCCCTCCAGACCTATATTTGAAGATGTATACTCAACTATGTATTTTGATTGGTCAGTTGCATCCTCAATAAAATATGGCTTTTTAAAAAAAATAATAACTACAGTGATATTTCTACAGGCATTTATATTAGCTAATCCCAGTTTAGATTTGGCACTGATGAAAAAATAATATCTGACTTTCCCTTATGAAACTCAGAACTCCATTTTTATTCCAATCCTGCCTAGAAAGCCTGTTCAAAGCAACAACTTCATTGTGTGCTCTGCCTATACGTAAAGAAGCAAAGTCTGTGACTGGAAACCTCTTTTATGAATCACATTATTAATCATTCTGGCAGGGCTCTCTGTATGGTGCTAATTTAAGAGAAGTGACAATACAAGAGAGGCACTTATTGTAATTACTGGCAATTACAGACTGCAGTCTAGCTGGCCAGTTTCAAAGTTGATGGCACTGCGTACATTGTGGCTGTAATTGAAAATAAGTTCTAATTGCTTTTCCAACTCAGTGGTTGGGTTGGCCTTATTCTGGAGGGGTTTCTAACAGAGAGGGGTACCCAAACAGGCACAACTCATTGGTGCAAATCTTCGGCTTTATACAACATAGCAAGAACAACATAGTGAGGAGGTATAATATATATTTTAACATAGCAAGGAGGTACGATATAGGAAAAGGTATATAATCCTTGGTTGTATAAACAGGGGCATAGAAACAAAATCGCATGAAGTATTAGTACCGCTTTATGAAACCTTAATAAGACCGCACCTAGAATACTGCATCCAGTTTTGGCCACCACATTAAAAAAAAGATGCTGAAACTTTGGAAAAAGTGCAGAGAAGAGCAACTAGATGATTAAAGGCCTGGAGACTAAAACATACGAAGAATAGTTGCAGGAACTTGGTTTGTCTAGTCTAAGGAAGTGAAGGATAGGGATAGCATCATAGCAGTCTTCCAATATTTGAAAGGCTGTCACAAAGAAGGGGTCAACCTATTCTACAAAGCACCTGAGGGTAAGACAAGAAGCAATAGATGGAAACTTATCAAAGAAAAATCCAACGTAGAACGATGGAGAAATGTCCTGACAATGAGAACAATTAACCAGTGGAACAGCTTGCCTCCAGAAGTTGTGGGTGCTTTATCGCTGGAGGTTTTTAAGAAGAGACTGGACAGGCCCTTGTCTGGATTAGTATAGGATCTCCTACTTGAAACGGGGATGAATCTCCAACGTCCCTTCCACTCTATTCTGACTGAAATTGATTGAAATCTCTACCCCATCTTTAAGAGAAGCAATTAAGGTATTCTCAAGTCATTCTTAACCCTTACAGTTCTGTGTCCTCTGTATAACAGTAAATAAATCCAAATATAAGAACAATATTTTGATCCTATTGACATTTTGTAGACTCCTTGCATATCCATAATGAGACTTTATGTGCAGTTAAATATAAGGTGGATTCTGTGGTCTGCAAAATTAAAATTTACTGTGGGGGGGGACGTGTGCATATCAGAGAAAAACTCAGAGATAAACCTACTATAAATATCTAGTTTAATTGGCATTCCTATGTGGCAGTTTCAAAAACTGGTGCAAATCTATTTTTTGACCCAAGAAACAAAAGTGCAAAGCTTTTGAATTAAAAAAGTCAGTGTTTGGGATTAAGTGGTGTTTTTGACCAGACAGAAGGATATTAGCAATCTACATATCTTATTAGCAGGGTTAAATTCAAGAAGGGAAAGGAATATTCCCCATATCCAGGTGTAAAAAGGTTTGGGTTGGTTTGCCAATGAATCCAGGAATTCTCTCCCTAGAATGGTTTCCAAATTTCAAGAGTGTGAAAATGTTACATCAGTACTGGCTCTCCTGATTAACTTGGGAAAGATCCAATGGCAGGAGACCAGTTTCTTGCGAAGTCTTGGTTCCTGTATGCACTATGTTGGAAGAAGTTCTTGAATCAGTGCTGCCTCGGCAGAAATAACTCTTTGTAATGATATATCACCTTCATTCTGCTTGAGTAACAGCCAGCGCTACGGCTACATGTGAGGGAAAGGGCTCCATGCCTATGGCATTGTTTCGAAAGCCAAATGAAACTTTAGTAACCTTTTTCAGCTCTGCTTCTCTGACTGGTCAGTTAACACTGAAATAATGATAAACTGCAAAATGCAGGAAGATGCTGACAAAAAATATCTACATTTAAAGATACCCCAATCCTGATGGACTTCAGCATGTTGTTATTGTTGCTTACATCATCATCATCACCTCTGAATTTGAGGATGATTTTAACTTTTAAAATCTGTATTTTCTCAAGCTGTTTGGTATGATTTGATGGACATATTTGGTCATAATTTCGTCATTGTTCTTATAAGTAGCCCTCCATATATGATCATTCACTTAATGAGTTAAAAGTTGCAACAGACTTGAAAAAAGTTACTTATAACCGATCCTCAATGTTATGACTGCCACACTACCCTCATGGTCACACAGTCACATTTTGAGTGCTTATTTACCACCTTACATTTATGACCAATTGCAGCAATGAACACATTTTGCAACTTTTTTTGCCATTTTCCAGCGATAGACATAGAACAGTCATACGTTTATCATAAAATACATTCTACATGTCATAAGATACAGTACATTCAGTGATAGACATAAAACAGTCATAGAATGCTAAATAAGTTATCTTCAAGTCATACTAAGATACTGAATAAAACCACTACTATAGATTGTTGTTCTATATGGCATTTAATAAATGATCAATGTAATACAATATAGTGATTATCAATGTAGGTAATCTATCAGGATTGAAATACTTCTAAAGCATAAACACAAGTATGAACAAAGGATCAAGCATCCTGTCCCTCCTGTGAAATCACTCTGTCACTGCCTGGCCCGCTATAGGTTTCTCTAATGACTTTCTTCAATAATACTAGTGTTGGCCATCATCACCATTCCTCAACAGCTTTTCTGTATCCTAATTTGGATGTAATTCTCATTGGGCATTGAGTCTGCAGCACTTATCCCTGTCCAGAAAATTGTTCTTCTTTCTCTGTTCTAGAAATGCCTGACATATCAGCTATTTGGCTCCTCATGTGCCATTTCTCAACTACACATTGTATATAGTTTTATATATTTAGTAGCAAAAGTGTCATAAAAAAGAGATTTTAAGAGAGAGCAAATGCAAATGTGTAATGCTAGGCTGGAAAAGTAATTTGGCCTCATTCTTTCCAGGGACAGCAAAGCTTTTTAATCTTAGCTGAGTAGATGTTCTTTTTAAAAAAGAAAAAGAAAAAAAAGAAAAACTTGACTATTACATTTGACATTTGAAGGCATGCATAATGTTTTGGCTATTATTCTGCTTCCTTTTCCAATGATCAAATGGACAGAAGGTAGAGGGCAAAAATGGCTATTTTCAAACCACATTTCAATGAAATAAAAAGTTTAGAAACTAATTTTCTGCCTGCTTCTTCTTTTTATATCTGGAGTTTTCTGAGATGCTTAGCAAAAATGCATTATTGCATACTTGGATTTGAATTCTAATATTTTATTTTTACCTCCATATTAATCTATATAAATATGCTAATCTGCATTCACATTAGCAGCACTGATTTTCTATATTTTCTCATTGCTTGATAGTTTTCTTTACTAAAAAAAAGGACTAAATGCTGTAACCAAATCACAATCAGCATCATGATCAAGCCAGGAATGAATGATCATATTAGCTTTATTGTTTTGATCCTTTTACAGTTATGACCCTTTTTAAAAGATGCAACAAGTGATTACTACAGCTGACCAATCTATTGCGTATCTTTCAACAGTGGCAACTGTAAAAGTGGTTACTATTTTAAACTGTGCCCCTTGTGTCCTGGGTCACCATCTCAAATCACAGTCACCAAACCACTTGTGTGAATAGTTTCCCACACAGTTTGACCTTTTTTGCCACACGATTCAAGAGTGCAAATACAGAAAGTTTACAACAGAATGACAGGGCCAGAACTTCACGGGAAGCCCGTTGAGCTGAACAGATTGTTCTATGAAGCAGCCTGCATATGGCGTTGTTTCTCAGCAGAGATGTACTGTTGATGCCATGTGTGAATCACACAGAAGGGAGACACTATTTGTAATGTGTATATGCATACATATATACACAAAGAGTACTACAGCCAGACTTTATTTCAAGAAGGCAAGATGCTGGCAAGACACCTGGTTCCTCCATTTCGTGCCTCACTGAAATCTCGTGAGGAGAGTTAAGTGGATAGGTCACTCAGTGGGTTTTATAACTAAGGAGCTTAGTTATAAAACTAAGATCACCAAAGATCACTTTGGTGATCTTTCAGTGAGGGTCTGTATGTTTCAGGGATCAGAAGGAGGGCTGAGAAAATATCTACAGACCCCTCACTTCCTGAACATAAACTATTTCAATTCTTCCCCTGAGGATGCTGCTACAGGGCATTTCATGCCAAAATAACTAGATACGGAGAATTTTTTCCCTTGTGCCATCACTCTGATGAACATCTAATTCCCACAGTACTCTCTTGTGCCTAATAATATTTACCAATGGTATGACAGTATTATTATTAACCTTTTCATCATCTCTACTACCTCGTCTTAGTGGAGATATTATTATTATTATGATTCATCGCACAGTCTGCCAGATTTTAAGACTGGATTTGGCATTTTTGTCTACCTATCGGG